>OMNZ01109832.1:7767-26778 GCA_900303255.1 Lesueurigobius sanzi | reverse complement strand
GTTGTGATTGGAGGCCAGATTCCTGGCCCAGCTACGAGCAGCTCCTATGGTGCGACACTAGACCAACCCGCCAGGCAAAAAGTATTTTTGGCCACTAGGGTGCGTCTAGTTACTAGGCTAGTGCAGAGCTACACTAAGAAATAAAAAAGAGACTGAATGATATGACGTTATCACCAAAGAGCGATCAGATCACAATTTGATTTTATCATAACGTCCAGTCCTACCTGTGTAACACTGGGACTAGTCATATTAATATTTCAATTTAAACTATAATAATGTATGAAAACGTAATCATATTTACCATGTTTATCAATCTGTTGATAAAGAGAGAAATAGATGTTTGAAGAATGCTTGCTACTTGAGGAAACTAAAATGGACTCATCAAGCTTTTGTAGAAATGCAGAAAGCCTTTGGGGAGCTACTTGAAAAAGGTCAAAGATGTCGCTCCCGAGTAACGTGGAGACCCCTCTCGAAGGGATATTTGTCCTCTGCATTTGAAACATCCCTGAAACTGCCCTGCTGTGAAGAGCAATGGACAACCGCTTTGCAGCATCACGGAGGACGAGAGCTGGTGGGTTCAACCTATTTGGCATGTTTTGGGTTGATGGGGAAAACTTGAAGCACCCAGATGAAAACCCACACAAAAGATAAATGAAAAAAAAGAGGAGAACATTAAAGCTGGTACCTGATTTCTCCCTTTCAAACTGTGAACTGGTTAATTTTGGGCCTAACTTGGACAACTTTGAGCAGTGGAAAAGTGTTTTTTTTGTTTTTTTTTAACCATTTTTTGGTTAGGCTTAATCAGACTTTACAGTTCAGAGTGAAAAGGGCTGGAGAGCTGGGAATGACATCCAGCAAACTGTCAGAGTCGGGACTCAGACCCATGACACTGGGATCGGAGCAGTGTTCCATGTACGTGGCCTTAATGTACCCATAGGCCCCAGGGCTTACCCAGGATTGTAGGCCCCCTTAACCTAAATCCCACAAAATGGAGCTGCTTTCGTCCGCGGTTCCACCTCTGGTTGAGCCTGTTGGTTTAAAAAAGCCTGTTAGCTTAGGCATGTGGCTCATCAGCTCTTTATCGTGACGTTCTTTCTCCATTTGCACCTTTCTCTTCTGTGCACCGTTTTCCACCTTTTTCTTTTCCAACATTTCTGTCTCGCTGAACGAGTCGCCATCCAGAACTATTATAAGTGAATAGATGCCAACAAAAGCTACGCCTATAGTTTCTCTACACTTGGATTGGCCAGAATTTGTATTAGTATCAATCAATGATGCTATGACAAATTATAGCAATAATGTGATTGAGGTAAAACAAACAAATGACAGTATGATATGTTCAGTCTTCTTCTGTACTCTGTAGTTGAAGTGTAGGACGTTTCGATCTTACTCCAAAGATCGTCATCAGCAACTGTACATCAGCTACTGTACAGTAGCTGATCTTTGGAGTAAGATCGAAACGTCCTACACTTCAACTACAGAGTACAGATGAAGACTGAAGAATTTTTGCCTACGATGGACAACTCCTGTACGACTGAGAACCTTCACAGACAGTTTGATATGGAATTCAATGATATCTGATCTGGGCCTACAACAGAAATCTGACAGGATCAGGCAGAGCAAAGGCAGAATGTCAATAAGACAGTGTCAGTTCCCTCTGTTGGACAGGTGTGGAATTCCTTGCTTTAAAAAAATCTTGGCTGCCCCCTTGTGGCTGGATTGAGCATTCAAATTATTACTTCTGATAGGTAGGCTATGGTAGGCTCCTGCTAGCCCGTTGGATAAGGTGGCCCTGTACGTGCCAACATCTTTATTCACTAGACCAGTGGTTCCCAACCTTTATTGTATTGCGTACCCCTTGGGCCTTTCATTTATACTCCAAGTACCCCCTGCTTTGATGGTTTTGCTGAATAGTGAGAAAGTGAATTGAATCTAATGTATCAGTCAAAAGACACTAAATACTCCCACGGTCTCACTTTTAAAAATTGCCTTTCTTTGATCAAAAATACAATTTATTTTTCATCTGAAGTGATTCCAAGTACCCTCTGCTAAGCTCTTGCATACACCCAAGGGGTCCCTGTAACCCTGGTTGGGAACCGCTGCACTAGACTACCAGCTGCACCAACTTATCTTTCGTGTTTTAATAATTTGTCATTCTATTGTCTTGTTTACAAGTCACACAAATGAAAGTGTGCAGGAATAAGCCGCTGAAAAGGTCACATTGTGATATCAACAGTTCTTTTGTTCTCAAACATTGGAAAGTGCTAACAATTCACATCAGCATGTCTGAATTACTGGTTGGTGTGAAGTCCTTGGTGCTGTAATTGAAATACTCCACACTAACATTCCATATAATTTTCAGGAGGCATCTATATTATCTATATCCACGACAGCACCATATAAAATGATAGAAAATAAAGCGTGAGGTGCGGTGCCCCTCTCCTCACATCTGTGCTAAGATTTATAGTCCATCTCCCCTTCTAAATCACTCAGGGCTTTTTATGTTTGGCTTCTTGGCAGACACCAGAGCTCTGCCGTATGATTCATAAAGCTAAGATAGACCTGGGTGGACCCTTGGTGTCTTTATTCCACTTCTCACTTCATCAGCAGAGAGCGTACGGTAGCAACGCACCATCCCTGTTTACCCTTTCCCCCCCTGCTCTATTTGAGATCTAAGCACCACTAGGGGGAAACATCATGCTATAGAAGTGTGCGAAAAACACATCCGTATGCTGGTACTGGCTCTAGGACCGCCTCGCACTATTAACACACACAATGCTTAGTACTGCCTAGTATTGTGAGAGCATATAATAGCATATACTATTACTGCTGTACTTACTAGGCTGTACAAAAGTAAGCAATTTTAGACTTTAGCAAAAAACTCAATCTGGACCAGAATGATTAAGATGTTAACACTTTATAATAAGAGTACATAACTGAATGCATAATTGAATATATGCAGTTCATCATGAATTCGTGTGAGTTCATTACTTTTCATGATGAAACTCATGCACAGTTAATGACGGCAATGAATTCATTAATGATCATGAGTAATTCATCATGGTCATGGTGGATCCTCTGCACAAACCTTTGTATAAACATGATACATATAACCTGTGATCAGACCCCGGCAGAAGACATCGATGTAGAATTAAAGTTAGTATGGATAGGTTAGTGTTAGGGAGTTTGGAGTCTGGAAACTGGCGGTGGTATGGTGTCCACATCCTTATACCCTAGCCCCGTGGCAAGAAAAAACTAAAAAAAACCAGTGGGGAAAAAAATAAATCTTGAGGAGCACCACAGAGGGGGAAGGGATCCACTCCTATGGACGGATGGCGGAACAGGCGGCGACGGGGCGGAGGTGGGTTGCAGCACAGTAGCAGCGAACGAGCCATGGACGCTGGAGGTTTAAAAGCTGGACTGTGGGCGATGATTGGTTGCGACGCAGGTGTGTTCTTGCGCTGATAGGCTGAGGTGGAGGAGTGATCCTTGCAGAGCTCATTGGCTGGAGGTAGGTGACGCTGCAATTAGTCTTCCAGGTTGAATTTGCGCTTCAGCTTCATAATTTCTCCATTGTGAGATCAATAAAGAACTATCTTATCTCATTTCATCTTGTACGTTTATACAAAGGTTTGTATTTTATCATGAAAAATGAATGAACTCATGTTAATTCATGATGAAGTCATGCAGGAATTCATGATAAGATGAGATTAGACTTTATTGATGTCACAATGGAGAAATGTCCTTGTTGCAACATCTCTTAAAGGAATAGTTCACCGCTTTTACATGCATACATATGTTCTAACCTGGGCTTAGATGAGGCGATGCGTGGCTGTCTGGTCTTTGTGCGTGCCTTCATTCCCGTAAGACGACCAAAGACGCTGTTAGCATTTTGCCTCTACAGTATAGTCCCATGGCGCCAAATTTCGGTGAAGTTAGAAGCCACAAATCTCTTCAAAGTTGGCTGCGCGGAGGCCGAAGCACTCCTTAAACTATAGTTCCCCTTTTTTCCGCTTAGAAAATTGACAGTTTTAATTTTGTGTAACTATACTTTGAATGTGTAACTACTGACATATCCCTATAGGGGAAACTTGGAAGAGATTTGTGGCTTATAACTTCTCTGAAATTTGGCGCCATGGGACTATACTGTAGAGGCAAAATGTTAACACTGTCTTTGGTCGTCTTACGGGACTGAAGACACGCACAAAGACCAGACAGCCATGCATCGCCTCATCTAAGCCCAGGTTAGAACATATGTATGCATGTAAAAGCGGTGAACTATTCCTTTAAGATGTGATCACGCAGGGGAGTGCAAAAAGTCAGGAAATGTGCCATCAAAGAAGAAAATAGGTTTGCAAACAGAATAGAACACTGGTTCCCAAAGTGGGGTCCAGGGCCCCCTGGGGTTCGTCAGAGGCAATACAGAGGGGCCTCCAAATCTTCCTCACAAATCAACCACATCAAAATAAATTCAATAATAATGCAATTTAAATGAATTTGTTTATGTACAATCCAGTCTACTGTATTGTCAATGTTTATTTGTATTATATATGTGAGATTAAATCAGAACTATTGGAAAAAGATTACATTTTCTTTTAAATTGTGTGAATTCTTGGGTCCCCAGGAGATCCTTGGCTGTATAAAGGGGCCGCGGCATACTCAAGTTTGGGAATGGCTGGGATAGAATAAAATAAATGTCTCTTAGCGTCTCTCAATAACCTGTATGAAGAATGCATACATACATCAATCATGAATTATGCATTAATTCATGTACCCTTAAAGCATCACCATTAAAGATAAAATAGAACTAAATAATGATCAGATGGAAGAAGAAGAACACTGATAATGGCAAAGTGGCGATATACTGAGCATCCCCTACTTTGCACCAAAGTCAATGGGATATTTTTAAGATTTTTTTTTTTTTAACTTTCTCACGTTTTTTTTTCTCTTTCTCACACGGGAGGAAGTGTAATTGCAGAGAACCATTTTGATAAACTACTAGCAAATGTCAGGCCTTAATGGATTCTCCGTGTCACAGTACAACCTGTGATCATGCGCGTTACATCATGCCGCCTAATGTTTCAGGAGGGTGTGTTACGACCAGGCTGCTATTTCAGACCCGCCGCTTTTAAGTTCACTCTACAGTGTCCACCTCTGCGTTTCGTAATGGACCATGAAGATTTTAAATATGTCAGAGCAGCCTTGCTGTCAGCCCGGGCGCCAGACGACAGAGGTATTAGAGAAACCCACACATGCATTTTCAAAGCCGCCGTGTCGCATTTAGCAAAGATGCGTTTTAGGCCATCTGTCAGAAGAAGTGATGTTGTGATTGCGAAGATTTCTTGGGTTTAAAGAGGCAGTTTAAATTTAGGTTTAGATATTTGGGAATATAAGTGTAATGACAAGTCGTATACTCTTACAATAAAGCTACAGCTGTGCTCAGTTTACATCCCCTGGCAGAATGTCATGGTATATAAACTTAGAATATAAATGATAACACAAAAACCTTTATTTCACTCATGGTTAGTGGTTGTGTGAAACCATTTATTGTAAAAAAAAAAAAAAAAAGCTTTTTGTTTACGCTTTTCAACTAGCCAAATGTCTCTGATCAAAAGTTTACATATTGTGCATCTTTTTTCAGAGACTCCAACTTTGTCAGAGAGTCCTGTATTTCAGCTGAAGTGAGTTTTTCCTAGCAGTTGTTGAAGGTTGTGTAAACGTTAGATCAGGGACATTTGAGTAGTTTCTGTTTCAATATGATTTCAAAAGAGTAAAACTCAGTTCATTGTCAATAAATGGCTTCACACGACCACTGACCATGAGTGGGAGAAAAGATTTTTGTGTTATCATTAATATTCTATGAAAAATTGCCAAAAGATTAAAAGGCTATGTAAGCTTAGAAGGGTATGTAAACTTTTGGGCACAACTGCACTTAAATTAAATAAAAACATATTTTACATAAATTGTACTTTTCCGATGTTTGTGCTTCAGCTTGAGTAGTATAATATATTACTTAAACACAATACTGCAATATATTAGTCATTACAATTTAAGCAACTCGAGTTACAAGTGCAACTCCCCTCAAATAAGATGCAGCAAGGAATCAAGTTGGACACTGGTGAAGAAAGAGGCTTGTTGTAGCTAAAGTCATCAAAACAAAACACTTCAGAATGTGGACGGCTGAGGAAAAGCAAATCTTTGACTGCGCTTTATCTCTGTGGGATTATTATTGTCACTATTTTCAGTTAATATTTTGCCAAAAGTAACTCAAATGTAACTCAGAGTAGTGTGACTCAGTTACATGTTTGCAACAGTAATATGTAATACAAACATTTTAAAGCTGTAACTAGTAATGTAGACTATATTACAATCTTAAAGTAACTTGCCCAACAGTAGCACTCATGAATAAAGCCTTCTTGACCCATGTGAGTGCTTCTGATTTGAAAACGTGAAAACAATGTGAACTTGAGCTCTGTGTCTCCAGCCTCGGCACAACTGCATTGACCCGTCCCAAACAACAGCTATACTATATACAAGCTACCTCAGTCTGATTGTTTTGTTTTCTCACCTCCTGAGTTGACTCTGGCAGCATCTTGTGGCAACTTATAACTTCACAGGGGTCATCCGTGGACTTGTAACAGCATGCCAGCGTCACAACACATACTTTGTGGTTGGGTCTGAGGTCAAATGTACTGCATTGTACTGTTTGTGTTTCAACGTAAAGAGTTTCTTGTAAAATCCTTTTATTTTGTTTAACACTTTGACATAGACATAAACATTTGACATCATGTATTCCAAACTGTACACAATGTTCCAGAAGAAGCACTTGGTATTTGGTTTGTATTTTAGTTGTACAGGGACAGTGTACAATTTAACATTGACACAAAGGAAAGATGCATTGTACCAGGTTATATCAAAATGCTCATTTCCACCTGTAGTCCCTGGGCAGGCTGATGTTACAGTTTACTAGACTGATTCTAAGTGTAGATGGATCATTGACATTGGATCTGAATGTATTTTCATGTAACTGTGGTCTGTAGATGAAATATTTTTGTTTTGCTCGTAGGCAAAGATTCTTCAGTCTTCATCTGTACTCTGTAGTTGAAGTGTAGGATGTTTCGATCTTAGTCCAAAGATCGTCATCAGCTTAATAACGACTTGAGCACGCTCGTGGGTCTCTTTACCCTAGAACACTATCGCTCAAATTCAAAACACCATCACTAACGCCGGGTGATTTTTACCCGAGATAATACACCCAATAAAAAGTACTTGTCATCAAAATACTGTATATAACATGACTCAAATGTGACTCAACTGTGTCATGTCTAACAAAATGAAAGAAAAGCATCATGAGGGGACCTTATACAAATGCTCCAAAATTACTGGAAAATTAGGAATTTGAGAACAAAAAAATCCTAAAAAATAAAATAAAATAATGAAGATGGGAACTTGATTTTTGGTCCACCCATTCCTGGGATATTTGAGACTTCCCTGGTGAAGGCTCAGTGTCCTTGGCACACAGATAGCGGCAGGAGAGAGAAACAAAATATGCCATATTTAAAATAACTTTATCATAATATGAATTCTCTTGATACTCACCATTTTGTGATAGTTATTCATAACCACTGCACTGAATAAAGACAACAAGCAATTCCAACACCACTCTTACTTGCTCTTACTTACCTTATTCCTTACATGCAATCAATACAAACCTACTTTACCTTCTATCACTCTTGCCGGGTGTGTTTTGGATTAGGAAAACACCATGCCGTCAAAGATGTCAAAGACAACGCTGAAGCTACCCATAATGAAAATCACATACGTTTATTTGCTCGGGTGAAAAAACACCCAGCAATAGTCTTCAAGTGAGTCTTAAGAGACCCACGAGCGTGCTCAAGTTGTTAATAAGCTGATGACGATCTTTAGACTAAGATCGAAACATCCTACACTTCAACTACAAAGTACAGATGAAGACTGAAGAACCTTTGCCTACGACGGACAACTCCTGTACGACTGAGAACCTACACAGAGGGTATTTTTGTGTTGGTATTTGCTTATGCTCATTTACATGCCCATTATACTGTAGTGAGGCTGTTCCAGGGGAGACTACTTCTATGATTCTGAAACATTTTGCTCCAATATGAGTCACTGAATTATATATCTTCAACTTAGTACACACTATCAAATCTGAGGTTTATTGCAGTTCTCTAATTCAAGCCTTTTAAAACAGCCCAAATGCCTGTCCACGCCTGCTCCGCACTGAGTGAATAAAACACCATTAGATTCCGAGTGCGTGTGACATTTTCGCATGATATGAATTTTCATAAAACGGTGTTATTGAACGCAGCCTTTGTTTGCCGCCACATAAAAGAGTAGCACCAGTAGGACGCGATTGTCTGGTGAATAAACAAAGCGACTGGCTAATTTCACAGGCGTCTGCGGATCAGGCCACGGAGAGCTTTTTTTTTTTGTCCACGCCACATCAACTGTCCAGAGCATTGTATCGTTTTATCTTTATGTTCAACACACAGCAGCTATCAAACACATACATTTATAGTTTGCTGTATTCACAAATCCACCAAAGCACAGGGGGGGACTAATCCAGATTCCTCATGAGTATATTTACTACAAAGTACAACAAAAGCCGAAATCCCAGTAGTTTTTTTGGGATGCGCTTCATTATACTGCTTTGAAATAGGAAAATATTCACAGCATGCATGAGCGAGCGCGGAGCTTTGAACACTCTCGTGGGGCCAAAACAAATGAATCTAGCATTAGGAGTAGTAGTTATACGGGAGTCTAAGTAAGCCAATCGCCTCATCAGGCTGACCATGAGCCTTCATTTGGGCTGTGGCACTTAGTAGGCACAGTGAGTAAGGGCCCCAGTGCAGTTTGACCTCCGTGTTAACCAGTAATGGCAGCGCTCGGCACAGCTCTGTTCGCCGCGCACACAGCCGCCCGTCCAGCCTGATGATGATGAATCTGCAACACTCCTACACTGGTTGATTGTGGTTTACTGCGGAGCTCCAAAAGCCAGTTTCATTGTGTCAACGCACAGCCGTCATAGGGAGACAGCTGCCAAAGGAGACACTGCTGCTGCCTTTATGCCGCGCCCCACTATAGCTATAGGAGAGAGAGAGAGGGAGGGGGGGAGGCGAGTGAGCGAGACAGGGAATGTGAAAGGGTGCTCGGAATAATATGTTGCATCAATCAGTCTAAATGACTTGCTTATGCAATTAGCTAACAATGTTTTGTTTCTGCGGTTCCCTGAAGTTATTAGCACTTCACAGTTAACCTTGAAGTAATTGGAATGACTGAGCTGATGTTCCCATATCTGTAGACTGACAGTTTATTTTCTGCACCGGATGACTTCCCTCCTCTTTCATGTTTCTACACTATTTGTGAATTAGCTTCCTGTCATTTACAGTAGCGCCTAATACTAATTGGTGCTGAGATATATGGGTTATTCACGTCCCACTAGGTGGCACGCTGTCTTCCTTCCTCCCGTCATTAACATGACTGAGAATTGTCGAAACTAATAACATGGTGTTGCTCTGGTAATACTGCTGCACAAATTACACCTTCCTGGAAAAGGGCATAATATCTTACATAAATTTAAACGGCAAGGAGTCTGGAGCTGCTGCCTCTTCCAGCAGTCCCAGGCATTTTAATTTGATGCTTCATGTGCAATTAGACATGCACTGCATGGCCATTGGCTTATTTTTATTTAGTGGAATCAAACATTCACTTTGGATAGCTTGTAATTTAAAAGGGAGCCTCAGACTGGAAGCAGGGCCTCACCCTCAGCTCTTATTAACTATTAATAAGTTGGACGGTGTTGCGCTGAAAAATGAATTCAGCTGTCATGGCTCGGACAACATCAGTGGCATGCTAGGACACAGTCCCCAGACGGCGGGTCAGTGAATGCATCACTGGCGTCTGAATTAAGTCTTATGAAGTCTGTGTGTGAGAAGAGTCTATTTGAATTAGAGAAACAAAGGAAAACAATCTGTTAGGGGACATCTCGCCATGTTTGCAAAGACGATGCTTTGCTCATTTTTGCGCCATTTCAATTTCATTCTGGAAAAATGCTATGTCCCTTTTAATTTTCTGATAGTCCTCAGCCTCTGTTGGCCACTCTGCCGGATAGATATCTGCCCAAGAAGTTAATTTAAATGACTTTTTGAGGCTGGTGATTGATCCGGTGCATACTAAATAAGTTCCCCCAACCCAAGATAAAGTGGCACTGCAGAAAGAATAAGGAAATGTCATGGGCTCTCCTAAATCACAGAGCTATTGTAACTATCTATTATCCCCTTTTCCA
The DNA here is from genome assembly GCA_900303255.1 of Lesueurigobius sanzi. Classification (NCBI taxonomy): domain Eukaryota; kingdom Metazoa; phylum Chordata; class Actinopteri; order Gobiiformes; family Gobiidae; genus Lesueurigobius; species Lesueurigobius sanzi. The sequence continues at coordinate 16,454 of OMNZ01109832.1, read as the reverse complement.
TCTAATTATCTGAGCACGCTTTGCTCCGTGCCTCTTACCTTCCAACAGTCCCATACGCATTACTCACAAATGCACTTCCTGTCAGCGTTCAGTTAGATATTCACTCGGCTGTTTTCCACGGCTAAGAAGCTTTCAAAGGCTGCGTCTAATGTGGAGAATATATAGAAACCAAAAAAGTGTTTTGTTTGTTGTTTTTTTCCTGAAGGATTGTCAAGGATCACGGAGGCTGAGGCTGCTCTCGTTCCTTTTGTTTATGCAGCGAGATCACAGGCTGGGTCATATTAGAGATGTTTACCCGTCCTGTCAAAGGGATAAGTTGTAAATTTGAGCTCGCAGGAAATGAAAGATGTAGTGGCACGGCGAGCAGCGACACCAAAGTAATGTCACCTTGACGGAGCGCTCCTCTTGTCTGGACTGGCAGGTGATATCAGAGGATAAACTCCAGGCTGACCTTGTGTTCACTCATCACAATAAAGACAAAGGGAGGAGAAATAAGAAACAAGACAGTGAACAAATGCAGCAAAACATTACGACGGGTGAAGGGAACAGCACAGGGGATGTCTTTTTCGTCACGCTTGGTTGATGTAGGCAGTGAGTAACCATTCCCACCACTATTTACTGTTGTGGCTAAAGCAAGCTGTCTAATAATCACAGGAAAATGCTGCTTCGATGCCTTGATTTTGCCTTTTGAGCCGACTTTGCATTAGCCACATGCTCCAGAGTTTAGCATCTTTTACAGGCCTCTCTACACTGAGGGAAAAAAAGTATTGTTATCAGATCAGATTGAAATAAAAAGGTAGGAACAATGTTGGAAGTCAGCCTGGTCTGACCATTGGTGCAGTTACATAATTCACACCAGGGCCCATGATCGGCGCTAAAGCTGGGCACACACTAAAGGCAATATATGTTTTAATGAGAATTGATCTGGAGCATGGGATGAAATGTTAAGCTTGTTTGTTTTTTCTTAGTAAGTAATGTATTATTGTGATTGCAACATTTGTCTCTTGATAGTATTTCATCCTGATTACGGAGTCCTGGGAGTTATTCGAGTACTTTACAGTGGTAGCGGACTGATGGTTGTGCTTCTTGTGTGCGAGAGGGGAATGTTGTATCTGATGAAATCAAAGAAACCTTCCAGTCGTAACAGATTTCCGCAATCACTAGGGGGTCCCAATTACACAGCAGAATTTTGCACAATTACAGGCGCTCCCATTTAGCAGGCAGAAATCACGAGTGGCCACACTACAGGAGTTTAGGGCTGGGTGAATTTGAAAATCACATAGTTGTCCCCCACCCTCCCATATTGATTGATCTCAATTTTCGATTCGATATTTTCTTTTTAATGGGAAAATGGGTTAGCTACACTCTGATCTGTTTTTACTGGGGTAGTCCAGGGGTGGCACAAGGAATGGGGGGGCTTATCAAATAATGTGTAATAGCTAATAAAAATGTAATTATAGTTATAAATGCTGTTAATATCTTTTTAGCTCTGTAAATGTAACTGCCATAAAACGCTTCTCCTGCCATCCTGAGGGGTGGCACCTGGGGTGGCCTGTGGGGGAGGCCATCCCCTAGAAATGCCCCTGCAGGGCGGGCAGCACACACTGCCAAAACATTGGATGTGGGAGCAGTATTATAGCTTCTGAGCTCGGACAAGATTTCAGATTATAAAACATGTCCTAGAGGAGCGTGGATGATGCAACATTATGAGGCACTTCCCTCAAACACAGAGAACTTTCTATTTCTAATATCAGCCATTTAGTGAGAATTTAGCCCCAAAAAGCATGTTTTTCTTTTGCAAAATAAGACTAGACAGTAGGGCTGCATGATATTGAAAAATCTTTGATATTGATACAGGAATGCAATATCGCAATAACGATATTATAGCGATAAACCGTTCAATTCAGACACATGTAATATCTTTTTCAGCAAATTGTGTCAAAAGAAGCCTCCAACAACACTAAATCAGAACCAAACCAAGGCCAAGAAATGAACCAAATTAGGAAAGTTATAACTAAAACTGAACTTCTGCACATTTATGAGTTCCATGCATGTTTGGTTTTAGAGAGTGCTGGCAAAAAAATGTCAAGTCAGAGTCAGCAAGACTTAAGTGAATTTGTGATATTTTGGGGCATCTTGCGATACTGGTTTTGCATTACCTAATATTGCGACACGATATTTTTTGCGATATATTGTGCAGCCCTACTCGACACAACGTTGTGTGTAAATCTTTGGCATGTAAGTACCAATGGGAGTACACGCATGAAGTCGGGGAGCAGCGCGGCCATGAATCCACTTTGGTAAATTGCGGAATGGTGTTTCCCAGTCATGTCCTGAGATGCGCTCTCCCTCTCGTGTCCCACTCCTCTCATAGTTGTGTCACATCCAAGGCAGCGTGGGTTGGAGCAGCTCAGGACAGCACAACACACTAGCCTCGTCCAGCCGCTGTCCGCTGCTCCAAAACAGGCTTAATGCCCCATGTAAAACACTGCACCACACTCTTCATCAACAGGTTTATAACACTGGAGTGCTCTGCTAGTGCACTACTGTAAACAGAGTGGCTAACGGCAAAACAGTTTAATGTAGCACACATGGATGGCCAAGCTAGCTTTGTCAAGTCAAGTGGTCGGCTGCAGCAACTTTGTTTTTTGTTCTTTTTATATATAGTACCACATGAATATCGAGATTGACCATAATTAATATTTTCAATTAAATAACGGACACTGTGCATCTCTGTTGTCGTGGACTTCCATATTTGTACACCGGTAACATGGAACTATATACAGTATATACCGGTAACATGGGACTATATACAGTATATACCGGTAACATGGAACTATATACAGTATATACCGGTAACATGGGACTAATAGAACACCAAAGAAAATTCCTAGTCTGTGAAACCTTCATTGACAAAGGCAATAAGTTCTATTCTGATTCTGCTTCTTATATGTATAATACATCCATGACCGTTAATGACTGTTGTTGTTGTTGTTGTTGTGATCATGTGACCAGACATGCTTGGCTCTGATTGTATGTACCAGTTTCCCCTGACATTTCATTGGTTAACGGTGTCCCATAAAGGCTGATTCCGAGTTACGGCACAGCGCTAGCGACAAGTGTTGCTCGCTCATACATCCCTCTTGCGAAATGGAAATTAAAGAGGTGCAGCTGAATCTGTTTCCCGTGAATTTAATAAGAAGAGAGAAAGATCGCCAGAAACAATGGCCTGTGCAGACGAGAGCAGAGAAAGCCTTTTAACAGTGAGTGCTTGTTTAGTTTGTTTGAGTTTCACATCTGGTCGTAAAAGTGGTTCTCGTGCCCTTTTGGGATATAATTTTGTGCTGTAATTAGGCTTGGTCTGTGTGAGGCTCAGTTGCTGTTTCATTGTTTTTCCTTTTTTTTTTTCGTATCATACCGCTTGTTATGATAATGAACTTGTAAGGCTGAAGCTATGGCCTTTTCTTAATTTTTCAAGTTATTCCATCAATGTATTCCTTCTTGCCAGATGGTACAGGATTATTCCAAGATGACAATGCCAGGATCTATTGGGCTAACATTGAGAAAGAGTGTTACAGGAGCATCACTACTTAGCTACTTCCACACACTGAGTCCAGATCTTTGGGATGTGCTGGGCATGGCTTTGCGCAGTGGTCACACTCTCCCAAGCTAGTCCAAGGTGCGTGTGACATATCTTTTTGTGCCGACTTTTTTTCCGGCCCGGCAGTGTATGTTGCAATTGGTAAAACAGCCCAGCCATCCCAAATCTGCTCTAAAATTCAAACATATTTCCTTGGGTCTTGTATGCCCAGTCTGAGTTGAGCTGTTAACCCCCGACACAACGAGACACAGGGCATTACAAGACTCATGAAGACTTTGTGCGACTTTAAATCATAGCCAAACCCAGCAAAAGACCAGCTTAGACAGACTTTTTAAATTAACATATTAGACACACACATACGCTGATTATAAAGGTGGTGCTCCTCTGTTTTCAGTTTGGACAGCTTCATTGGGCACATTCTCATAATAAGTACAAATTGCGCATTGCTAATTGGTACAGCAACTATTGTACCAAATAGCAAGACATTTTATTTTGTAGATCTTATTTGAATATCATTACTGTGCGTAAGGCTTGCCATAGCTTCAGGCTGTGTGGGGGGAAAAAAGCTTGGCACTAAAGTTCTGTCTATAGTTAAAAATGCAATAAATATTCAAATATTAGCAAGCACAGTTTTGAAATGTACATCTCACAAGTTAATTGCTCCTGCCTCAGCTCCTTTGAACATCTCCAATCCCCTAGTTCATCAATATGTTATATAAAACTAGATCAAAACAATGTAACATGTGCTCGTCAGAGGTATAGGGGAACATAATGTGTGTCTTTACATTTTGACAGACACCTGTGTAATGTTTTTTCCCGGCTGTTTATTGCCCAGGGATGTTGAATGTTGAATGTTGAATGTTGAAAGGCACAGCCAGATTCCATGCTGTTGCACGAGTGAAGAAAAGAGCACAGGTCTGGTTGATGAGTGCAGTGAAAAAGGCAGCGTAGTTGCATGCACGCTGCTCAACTCCCAGTACAGTATAACCGCTGCACTCAGTTGTGCTATTCCAATTTGAGAAATTTGAATATTGGCCAAACCCCTGCCCCCAACAACCCCTATCAAAGTTCTGCATAGAAGTGCTTTGGAGAGCCTGTTAGAACTTCAGAAGGCAATGGAATTCAAATCTCCCATTGCTCACGTAAACCAGCTGAAGGAGTGCAGGCGTTTTCGGCTTACAATTTTGAAATGGTTTTCCATAAATACAGTATTGCTTCTTCTTATTCACCTTATTCAGGAAGTTGCAATGGGGGCTGCCATCTTGTATTTATGGTCAAACTGTCGGTCTGACTTGAGCTGATTTTGGCTTTGATTTCTGTTATTTCTGAAACATGTAACATTTACAACAAACTGCTGTGTAAAAATATCCATCAGCTTTGGTCCTTTAGAGTTCCACACATGCAATTAGCCAATTATAGTGACAACAAAAACTAAGGTATAATATTGCAAAAATAATAATTTTAGATCACTTTTTTCTTGCACTGTAGACTACTTATTTCCTTTGAGCTATTTTGCAAGTTTTCTGTTCATTCCAATTTCATTTGCTTCACTCTCTTAAATTGACAACAATGGAAATCCCAGCTGACAGGAAGTGCTAATAAAAACAGGAAATGCTTTTACCACAAAAGTGGGCGGGGCTGAATAAGGTGAATAGCTAAGACATTATCATACCGTACATAGTAACAGATGGGGCGGCATGATGGCGCTGCTGTTAGTGCTTGTGTTTCACAGATCCCCAGACCGGGCCTCTCTGTATGGAGTTTGCATGTTCTCCCCGTGTCTCCAGCTGCTCCGGTTTCCCCTATACCACTAATAACATGTACAATAGATCAGGATGAAAGAGAGTGCTTGTGAGTGGGAGTGCGGGACGACGGCTGGAAATTACCCTATGACTGCAATCTGGAGTCCCATGTGTGGTTTTTTTCTTCTTCTTTAAAACAAAAAAAAAAAAATTCTTTACTATACAAGACAGATACAGCAGTGGAAGACGTAAGACACAGTGCAAGACATACAACTAACAGAGAAGAAAAAGAGTGATGATCATATTGATAGTTAAGGTTTGTTTGTAATCAGAAATAGAAGCAAAAGCGAGCAGCCAAATAGTAGGTGTGTGAAAAGAGTTTGAGGATATGTTACATGGATGTTTTGTGCAGACGAGGGAAAACAGAACGATGACGACGAGAGGAAAATAAATACGTAGAATAAAATAAAATAACGGTAGGACAAGAAGAAAAAAAACAAACCAAACCCAACCAAATAAATTTATAAATAATACAAATTAAATACAAAAGTCAATCAAACAATTTATTTCTGTAAAGCCCAGTATCACAGAGGGCTCACGCTCATTCAAAACACATGAAACAATGTCCAAACTACGTAAAAATCCATCCATCCTTAAGTCCACGATGAGCGGCAGGTGGAAGGGTCTACGGTGGAATAGCAATGAACAGATAAAAGCTGAAATACATACATCATTCATACAATACGAAGAACAAGAGGACAGGGCTCAGTGTGTCGTACTTCCCCCAGCGTCATTGCTCCGAAGGCAGCCTAAGCTTACAACTACCAGCCCCTTGTATAGACGGCAGATGAACATGCAGCCATACACAGATGTAAGATACTTAGTAGGAGAAAGGACAGAGGAGCCTTTAGCATCCTGATAATTGCGAATCCCAATCACTGCCAATAACCGTCCGCCAGTCACCAGTCCATTCAAAAGTAAGACTAATGCATAATACAGCACCATCGTACAATATGAGACCACAAAAGTGCAACGCAATTTATCTCTGTAGACAATGTTTATTTTATTCTCCGCCTTGCTACGTGTCTCTCATATAGTTTGCGCCGCCTGAATGACTAACACTAACTATTTCCTGGCAGATATTAGTGGGAGAAATCTTTTGGAGTCCGTGGAAGTGTTGCATCTCCCTCTCTCTCTGTCTCTCTCTCTCTCTCTCTCTCTGTCTCTTAACAGATCTGACTCAGGAGAACTGCTGCAGTTCCTGTGGGGTGTTTCCATTCTGCAACGGACAAAAGTGGTCCAAGTAAAGAACAGGGGTAAACCAGCTCACAGAAAGAGAAGAATGGTGCAGCAGTGAACCACAGAAGAGAAAGCCACTGCTGGTCCTGTTGGATGAAGAAAAACGCCAGGAAAGCATTACAGCTAAAACCATGGCTTAATTTTATTATTATATTTCACCTCGCTGTTCTTTTAAAATGTTACTAGCCGCGATGTAATCTGGTGTGAAGTTTCTGTGAGGATTTTAATTTAATAAAAAAGTTAAGGGTACCGAAGATGTTTAATTTTGGTTTTAGAGGGATCACTCATATGCGGCGAAACGATGATTAACTTTCATCCAACTTTCGTCTTAAATAGGGTGCACTTTTAGTCATGGTTGGTAAGAAAACTAACATAGTAATTGTGTTAGATGTAATTGTAAGGTTATGTCATGCCAGGTCCTTGCATTCTCCGTCTAAAATATGGCTGCCAGCTAAAACACCACTGAGATAAGCACATGGACTGTACTGTCGGGTATGTAATTAAATATGAAATAAAGCTAAATTTAAAACAACAACAACAAGCAAACGCATCTCGATTAATATGCAGCTCAAGCAAAGGTGCGATTGATTCCGTCGCCAGCCCAGTTATTTTCATAGCACTAGCATAGGAACATCAAACGCCATGACCTCCATTATTCCCCCTCTTTGAAATTGCATTCGCTTTATTCGCCTCTCTAGCTCTCCAATACCTTGAATCATTTCTCCAGGGAGGTGTAACCTGCTGCTTCTCTGCCAGCCCTAAGAGCAATGTAACCAGCAATTCTGGCGCACTGTATGTGGGACACCGGAGCCAGGAGTCAGAACACAACCTTCAGGACCGTGTGCGCTAGTTCGGATCATGACAAATTTGAGACTCAGGGCCCCAAAATAATGCGGCACACTTTTTATATTTGTTTAGGAACTTCTGGTCAGTCTATCCTCTGTCTTGTCCACAGCGGCAGCCAGGGCACGCAGCTATCTAGTTTGAGAACTCTTTGACTTGATAAATAGGAGTTTTAATCATTACTTTCTAATCAACAAAACTATCAAGGCAGGTTGTACTCGAAGTATAAATGAAAGGCTCAAGGTTTACACACAAATTCCTTTCCCACCACTTACAGAAAGTGAGCACAAAAGCTCCATACGCAGAAATGACAGGGAATATCCAGTAGCCGTCCATTTTAATGACGCACACCATGATGTTAGTGCGCTGCGGTCCTGTGGCACTGAACAAGTCCCTTGTCCTGCCAGAGGAGGAGTATGAGATCAAGGGATTGAATGATGAACTGATTTTAAATGTTTTTCTGTAACATTCTCCAGTACCTCCAGGCTGTAACTTCGCCCAGTTCTTCATGTGTACAGATTTGTATATTTAGGCAGATCATAGATATATTTTTTGAGCTGTCTTCTGTATTCTTGTATGTATTCTATATGCTGCATTGTTGTATATACAGTGAGGCCAATAAGTATTTGATCCCCCTGTGATTCTCCCACTTAGAAATCATGGAGGGGTCTAAAATTTCCATCGTTGGTGCAATTCCCCTGTGAGAGACAGAATCTAAAATATCCGGAAATCATATTGTATGATTTATTAACAATATTTTTGTATATTACTGAGTCAAATAATATAAGTATTTGATCCCTTGCATCAAACAATTTTAATATTTGGTACAGAAGCCTTTGTTAACAATTACAGAGGTCAAACGTTCCTGTAGTTCTTCACCAGGTTTGCACACACTGCAGCTGGGATTTTGGCCCATTCCTCCATACAGATCTGTCAGGTTTCGGGGCAGTCACTGAGCAACATGGAGTTCCAGCTCCCCCCAACGGTTTTCTATTGGATTTAGGTCTGGAGACTGGTTAGGCCACTCCAGAACCTTGATATGCTTCTTATGGAGCCACTCCTTGGTTATCCTGGTTGTGTGCTTCGGGTCATTGTCATATTGGAAGACCCAGCCACGACCCATCTTCAATGCTCTGACTGAGGGAAGGAGGTTTTTGGCCAAAATCTCACAATACATGGCCCCGTTCATCCTCTCCTTAATA
>OMNZ01109829.1:2079-18721 GCA_900303255.1 Lesueurigobius sanzi | reverse complement strand
TATTCTATTCTACTGTTATTATTACGACTTGCCTTTCGAGATGAAATGTCTGTCTCTTGGTCTCGGATTTCTTTCTTATTCATTGCATTTTTTGGTTGGTGCGACTTTTAGTCCAGAAAATACGGTAGTCCTTTTTGGTAATGGAATAAAACAAAATAGAAAAATATTCAAAAGCAAATTTAACACAACCATCAAACATACAATTCAGTTCTGTATCCAAAATGATTCCAAGTCCCCCCTAAGGCTAAGCTCTCCCGTACCCGGGCCCCTGGTTGGGAACCACTGGTGTAGAACCATAAAACAGAACAATAATGGTCATTCATTCAATAAAACAATGTTTCTTTTAGTTATTTTATCATTTATTTGAGCTGAAACACCCAAGTCACTTTCTTCAGACTCACCAGGCAGAGAAACTTGCTTTCTGGAGAAAAATAGTAGTAGTACCTTAAAGGCACTGATTTTTACCGAGAAGATGAATGGTATTTGTTTTGTCCTCCTTTAATATATTGTATATTTGTGAAAATAAAACTCATACTAAATATTAATCATTTTTACCAATTTCTTGAGTTTGCTGTTAGGAAAGTTAAAAACGACCACAACTAACAATTGAATTTAAACTATGAAGCTCTGATGTCAATAAAGCACTTTAAGTCTATATTCCTCTAACACAGTGAGCCTCGGGCCTCTTCCTGCCTCACACTCGCATGGTATAAGTTTTTTTTTGTGAATTTTTGATGGCCTTGTCTTTGGGAGCACCTGTATTCCTTCCACACTGTTGAGCCTTTGTAGCGCTCATCCCAACCTACTTTTCTACAAACAATTAAATTGACTGGCTCCCTCTTTCATTGTTTGTATTTTAAAAATCAGGTATAGTGCCTTTAATTATTTTTCAATAACATCCTGGTACTGTGAAACCCAGCCCTGTATTGTGTTACTAATTACTAATCAAGTCTGTTTTCATGAATGTGTTTTGTGAATCAAAATGGAATTAAATAGAAAGTAAAGGCCTGTCATCCTGCGTCCGTCTCAAAGCTCATTCTCATAGTTCTGTGCGACGCTAATGTCGTTTAAAAATAAAACAGCCTGTTCTTAAATTGCGCCTCACAGATAACTCATCTTCAGCTAAGTGCCGGGCGGTGATTGCTGTAGCGTTTTGCTGAATGGAGGATGTACACATGTGCTCCCACAGCCAAACAATCAAAGATCAATAATTGTGAAGGGATTGCAAGAGTGCACAATCATTACCTATGAACCCTATTGTGTCTGAGGCTTAATGAGAGGAGCCGCTGACAGAGAGCCCTGATGAAGCAGGCAGACTGGCCGACACGCAGCCCCTCGGCCCAAACCCCCGGTGGGCAGCACGCGCCCCGGCCCGGGCTCGGCTCATATTACCGTGTTCGCTTGGATCCCTTTCTCGGGCCCCGTGTATCATATGGGCCCCCCTGGCTCCCCGAGGGCCGACTACACTGTAACATGGCACTGTACAGCGCTCTGTCGTGTCTTCAATCCACATCCCAGAAGAATATTAAATGTCAAGCGCCAGATTACCATGTGCCTTTCGGAAAGGGAGGAAAAAAAAAAAGAAAAAAAAAACGTCCCTACCCAGAATGCAGCGGGGCAACAAGGCAGGGCCAGTTCAATTATTGATTACTACGCTCAGAATTCAGTGGTGCTGGATAATTGCAATTGGCAAAGGCTGGAATACTGGAGCCAGCACACACTGTGCAACTGTTCCACTTCCTGTTTGTCTGCTAATCACCGAGTAACACATGTGGTATAACAATAAGTATAACAAGTTTGATATTAAAAATAAATAAAAAGGCTTTTCACAATGACTTTCATGAACACATTCATCTTCACAACAATGGTCTCTGGATGGAATTAGTTCTATTCTCCAGCTGTTACTCATTTATTATTGTAATAACCAAACCCCAAAGGCTGAGGGTTTTTTCTGCTTTGCATCTCCAACGTTTCATGAAAATGTAATAAATGAGAACGACAGTTTTAGAAGTATTTGCTGACAATACTAGGGCCAGGACAATACACAATAATATGGGTAAACACCATGAAAACGAGGCACATTAGTTAATCCCAGCATGTTTTCATGATTGGCCTCATCGCTTAGGAAGATACATAAAACTACCCCAGATTTGAAACCCAATTCACCATAATACATTTTGCAATAATTAGCGTGATAATATTGTGAATCGCGATACTTTTGTCCAAGATAATCGTGAGACAAGATTTCCATATCGTCTAAAATATACTGTAAATATATATAGCATTAAAATCGCAATTTCAGTCCAAAAAAAATCCCAAATAGGTTTTGTGTCCAAATCGTGCAGCCCTGGAAATTACAACATCGCACGCCCTAATAGTTCATATTTTTGTATAGTTTATTATTTATCAGTATTACAAGTTTATGTGTCATGTTGCACAATTGTACCAAAGAAAATTCCCAGTCTGTGGTCCCTCTCACTGACAATGTCTAAAGTCTATTGTGATTCTGACTGGAGCTGTTTGGAGATAAGTCCTTCCAATCTTTACATTTTAAAGTAGTATAAAATTGTCCTATTCATCTAACCAGCTCGCTAAATATATAGTTCTAAAATGTTACATTTATGAGAAGGGAGATGGATAACAAATCAGATATAAATGATGCTTCAGTGTACTATTTTCCATCTCAATGTATTACACAGGAGCCAAGAAGAGAGAAATGCACAGCTGGCTAAAATAGACAGATGGACATTTTTATGTGACGTAAAAACGAAATTCATAGTAGTTCACAATTCACAGCAATTCGGTGCAATGTACAATGTTGTCTTTATTACTATTACTTACACTAACAATTACTAATACACAGTAGTTGAGTCCTCCTCCCTTTACTGGAAACATATTTTTTTCTACTTCATTTTTCCCAAACCAATTCCTCGAGTAAAGACCTAAGAAAATATTCCTCCTCCTTCCAGAGCACATACTATTTTCTTCCCACTAATTATTCCGAGGACTTCATCGAGCACCTACAGTATGGCACAGCAAAAGAAACCCAAGCATTTCAATTTCAACCTCTCCCAAATAAAAAAAAAAAAACCCTCCTCTGGTGATCAACGTCTGTCCCTCGCTGTAATTACCCGAGTGACGACGTTGATAAAACGCATCTGGCACCGGCTCGGGGTCCATTTACGTCGGCGAAAACCTCCACTCCGGACATAAATCACGGCTCGCATGAATCAATCGCTCCAGAATGGCATATCTGCGCAAATTATTTCGCGGACTCAAAGGCGATTAAATTGCCAACCCGCCGCCGCCGCCGCTCGGCCTGATCTTCATGCTTCATTTGAGGGGAGGGCAAATGTCTGTGGCTTTTTTTTTTCTTTTTTTTATTGTAGCTACTGTACAAATCAATAGGAGCTGTTTGGGAGCTAGGTAAACAAAGGGAGCAGCACATATGGCCTCTTTTCTGGGGGATGAGCAGGCCGACGAAAATGCAGTTAAATGGGAATAGCCCAAGCTGTTTGGACGGACAATACAAGGCCATCACGGGCTTTTGTTTTGAAGGCATTTGCAAATAGAGTTAGATTAAAAAAAAAAATAATAATAAAAATGGCTGCCCGTCTTGGAAACATCCTCTGGCCTGACAGTAGCAGTGAGGAGCAAGAACGAAGCGATGGCCAGAATCTCAATTGGACACCATTTTAAGCATTGGGAAACATTCGGAAACTGCAAATCAATAATAGACTGATGCAATAATAATAAATAGGTAAACAAATATCATGCTGTTTGTGGCCTATTTGCTCAAAAAATATAATTATAGCAAGCAACTTTTAACCATTTTCAACATTTTCGCAGTTGGAACGATAGGGCTGCGATATTGGAACACTGCGATAACGATATTATTACTGACTAAACCATTTCTAGTTTGAACATTAAATTTCAACTTGTTGTTTTTCATCAACATTGTGTCCAAACACGGTTTAAACAAATGTGAAATCCAGACCGAAACGTGGCTAAAGCAGAACCAAATGAGGAAAATCATGACCTAGACAGAACTTTTATGTTTTCTATGTTTTTCTTTCAGGCTGTGCTTGCAAACAAAATGGTCAATCAGGTGGAAGCGAGGGCCAGAATCTCCATTTTAAGCACGGGGAGACATTCAAAACTGCAAATCAATGCGATTGGGGAGTCCTCGGAAACCAAAGCAATACATGTATCATGTTGTCAAAAAATATAATTATAGCAACCGACTTTTGACAATTTTGTACAGTTTTGCAGTTGGAACTAGGGCTGCACGATATGACAAAATCTTGCTGTATTTGAATACTGCGATAGGGATATCAATGTGATACTTGACTGACTAAATCACGTGGGATTCCAAAACATGTACGTTCCATTACGTTTCAACAAAATTCATTAGCAATTTGTAGTTGTTTTTTTGTTATCAAAGGGCTTAAAAAACACAAAACGCAAACCAAAACATGGCTAAAACAGAACTAAATGAAGAAAATCCTCATGAATTATTTTCTTTTAGGCTGCAAAAAACGAGTCAATCCTAGTCCAGATGGAAGCTATGGCCTGAATGTCAATACGAGCGGTCGCGATGTCGTCACGTCCGGGGCTTCGGTCGGCAACGTGGATATTTGAAATGAATAATAATAGTAAGAAATACTCTACGATTTACATAAACTGCGCTACACGTCCGAATGCATCAGCTGTTGAACCGTTCGCCCCAAACATCCACTGAAAATTGCGGAAGAAAACAATAACAGCGATGGCTCCAATTGGACACCATTTTCAGCTTTGGGAAAGATTCGAAAGCGGCAAATCAATTGTGGAATCCTTGGCAACCAAAGCGAAGCAATACCACAATACAAGGCTGATGTAGTGAGAAATTATTTATAAATGGTACAAATGAATATATGTATCATGCTGTCTGTAAAAAATATAATTATAGCAAGCAACTTCTGACAATTTCCAACATTTTCGCAGCTGGAACTAAGGGCTGCACGATATGACAAAACCTTGATATAGCGATATTTGAATTATTTGACTGATTAAACCGCTTCAAGTTTCAACACATGTATGTTCCATGACATTTCAACAATACTGACTAGCAATTTAATGTTTTTTTGTCAAAATTGAGTCGGAGCAAGGCTTGAAAAGGCTAAATCAAGAACAAAACATGGCTAAAATCAAACTAAATTAGGCAAATCATGACCCAAACTGAACTTGTGTGTTTTTACGTTTCTCTTTTAGGCTGTGTTTGCAAAAAAAAAAGTCAATCAGATGGAAGCGAGGGCCAGAATCTCAATTGGACACCATTTTAAGCATTGGGAAACATTCGAAACGGAAAGTCGATGCAATTGTGGAATCCTTGGCAACCAAAGCAAAGCAATACAACAATACAAGGCTGATGTAGTAAGAAATTATTTATAAATGTTAGAAAGGAAAGCAGGAGCCCATTTGGTGAAAAAATATAATTATAGCAAGCAACTTTAGACAATTTTCAACATTTTCGCAGTTTGAAGTAGGCACGATATGACGAAATTTGGATATTACACCATTTCAAGTTTCGACACTTGTTTGGATTCCATTAAATTTCACCAACATTCAGTCGCAATTTGTTGTTCTTTTATCAAAATTGTGTCGAAACAAGGCTTAAAAATGCTAACTCCAGACCAAAACATGGCTAAAATCATGACCTAGACTGAACCTTTGTGTTTCTAAGTCAATCCCAGTCAGATGAATGTGATTTTGCGATACATTGTGGCTTATTTCAACACCTAACATCGCGATAACGGTAATTCGGCGATACACTGTGCAGCCCTTCTCGGATCTGATGCTTTCTTCAGCCACTACACTCTCCTCCCATGTTCACAGTGCTTAAGTGCTCACCTACATGTTGACCATTACCGTGTTGCAATCTTCACACCATGCACACTGTCCAGAATAGCTGATACTGCACAACTGTCCACAATTAGTTTCTATTAGGCACTGGTACATTGTTCCATAGCGCTGTCATGTCTCAGTGTACAGTATAAACTCTTATGGCTGATGGATGTTTACGCGTCTGACTCCGAGCCAAGTCCATTTGCATTTTTACTGCTTTCTTGTTATTGCATTTTTAATTTTTCCCTCTCTGGCTTCTTGCCCGTATGAAAATGTGTTTCTGGAGAAGCTTGTGCTGCATGTTATACACTTCTGCATCCACGCTTTTTGGAACAATGTGCTTATGTTAATCATTGTTCACAAGCGCTACGACAGATGGAGTAAATAATAAAAAGTAGTGAGACATGTGTAGGATGCCTGTGGATTTCTTGCACCAGTGCCTGAGCTGCATACTGATGGTCGGACAGATTTTTTTTCTTTTTTGAGGTGAAAGAAAGTGTTAAGGGAAAACACAATGCAGCCGGTGTCTGTGTTGCTGTGCACGTGTTTTCCAGTGTGTGAGAAGTGAAGGAGACAAGAGAGCAAAGGCAGATCTTACCCTCCAGCCGGAGCGAGGCCATCCTTTGAAACTCGGGCTCCTGCAGCCAGCGGGACATCCTCTTGAAGGTCTCGCGGCCCGACTTGAGCTTGCCCCAGGGCTTGGGGTTCCTCAGGAGGTCAGACAGAGTGCCCTGCGACCGACACAGGACCCTCTCGGCAAAGATGGCCTGGGGGATGCTGTACCTCTTCAGCTCCGTGATGATCCTCTGGGCCACGTCCCGGGTGTTGATCTCCTCGCCGCCGCCGCCGCCTCCGTTGGCCCCCGCGCCTCCCTGCGACCCGGAGAGCATGCCCTCGCCCGGGGAGGACGCGGGGTGCTCCATCTTGGCGGTGGTCTGCTGGCTGCTGGGGTGGTGGTGCGGCTGGTAGTGCTGGCTGTACAGGTGCGGGTGGTGGTGGCTGGCGGGGTGCTGGTGGCCGTCCATTTTGTTGAGCTGATGCGAGGCGTCTGCCAGGCCTGGGGGGGACATCTCTCGGGCGAAATCGGACGTCCGGCAGAAGATGTTGCCCCCGTGGACATCGTACCCGCCGTGGATCATTTGGTTGGTGTTGGAGGCGTTCCCGAGGGCGCCGTACCCGTGCATGGAGGTGGTGGCGGAAGGGGGCGACAGGCTTTGGGTCATGGCCAGATCCTTGCCGTAGGGGTTGTAGAAGTTCCCCCCCAGCCCTCTGTCTTCCCTCATGAGGGTGAAGCTGCCGATAACGTTGCTGACAGGCAGGCATGGGTGGTGGTGATGGTGGTGGAACTTGTCATCAAAGGGCTGCAGGGGCGTCAGGGTGGTGTAGGTGGTGCCCGCGCTGGCGGGGGAGTCTCCGCTGTACCCCAGGGCCGACATGGAGTGGTCAAAGGTCGGGGCGCGGTGCTCGGGCTCCAGGGACATGGTGGGACCCCCGAGGGAGGGCCTGGGGAAAGCTGCGGACAGATCGCGGGAGTGCAGCATGGTCCGGCCGTCCTGACTGTGCGCCAGCTCTGGGTGGCTGTGCAGCATCTCCCCTAGACTGCCATCCATGGTGCTCGGGGATTAAAAAAAAGGGGGTTCTTCAAATTGGTGCCCTCTTGTCTTGTTATTGTTGCCGCGCCGCCACGCTAACAGTCTGGAAGCTCTCTTGTTACACCAGACTATGGATTTATTGATTGGTGAATTAATTGATTTCCGGGCTTATGGGGTGTCTAATTAATTATCTGATAACGTTAAGTAGTGTCTTCAAACTCCACCAAACTCCCAGTAAACAGTTTCACGACAGCAGGTGCGATGTTTTTGGGTTTTTTTTGGTCTTCTTTACTTGTGCCTGTGCTGTTTTGTTGTGTCTTTGGTGCTCAGCTCAGTGCTCCCTCGGCAGAAGCCTCTCTTTTGTGCCTGCGCGAGACAACACGGGCAGCGTTAGTCAATCGCTCTTTCAACTTTCAGCGCTCGCACACACAAAGAAACACACAGCCGGGCATCGCGTTTACGCATACGAACTGCGAGGGGAGATGCGCAGGAAGGGGATTAGCTTGATTTCTGTTCAACACGAGCGTCTCCATCTCGCGCAAAACGCAACAAAACACTCGCTCGCGCCGGAGTGGGACGCGCGAGGGGGGGAAAGGAAAGCGAGAGCATGCAGAGCGAGCCCAGGCAGGACCGCGAGGTGTAGCATATATGCAAAGTTACGAAGCATCCTTTAAGCGTCGTGCTAGCCGTTCTACTCGACGTCGTAGCAAAGTCCACACGTAACACGGTTAACATTTCATGCCGAAAACGTGCGTATTCTTACCTTTTTAGTCGCCCCTTCTCAAAGCGCGTCCTCGGCTGTTGTCCCTCCTGTGCATCTCTCCGATTGTGTCGCCCAGCAGCCCTCTGCAGATTCACACAATTGGTCCGCGCAGCGCCCGGGGTGATACATTCACCGTGTCCAGAGCTAGCGCACGCAAAAAAAAAAAAAAGAAAAAAAAAATCTCCCAAAAAACCAATGTGTTACTGGGAAAAATAAAATAATACCCGTTTTTCCTTTATCTTTAGTCCGTTTTTTTTTCCTTTTTTGGCTTGGTCCTCGTATAGTTTGTATTCGCAGTTTTGCAAAATCTACAGTATAGCTCCGCGTTTTCGGTCTTACACTAGCAGCTCTCCGCTTTTTCTTTCATTATCTCGTGAGATTTTCTTCCTCCTCCTCCTCTCTCCCTCTGCCTGCCACTTCATCGATCTCCACACCAACTCTTTCTGCTCCCCCCACTTCGACTCTGCTCACATTGACTCCCCGCGTTCAGTGCGTCACGGCCTTAAAAATCTGACAGATGTGCGATGAAATTCCTACTCCAATTAACCCTTTCTCTCCGGTGGGAGGGATTGGAGTTTGGGGTGGGGGGGTGGGTGGGTGGATGCGGGAGGAGGAGGAGGAGGGGGGGAGGAGGAGGAGGAGGAGGAGGGAGGGAGGGGGTGCTGGATTTGTGGAGGTGGAGAAGATCCACCCTTTCTCATAACCCCACAGGTTAAGCCCTGCTTCAGCTGATTGCATGCATGGACTTATGAAATATGTGCGCGTAAGGCTAGTCATTCTGCTGCGCTCGGCTCTTTGGATACTGTAGAGTGTGATCAATGGGTGCTCACGGGGTTTTGTTCTTTTTTATGTAACTACCATGGCGCTGGCTTTAGGTGATCCATCCACGTTTCACTTCGGTTATTAGTTCACTATCATTTAACAACGTCCTGCGTGGACATGATTTACCATTTAGCCTTTTAACAAGACAGTAGGCTAGATGTGTAATTGGGCATATATCGGGAATATTCTTTTGTATTCATATTATTTGTGTAACATATGCTTTTTGTCTGCCAGAAGGCGCAACACCAAAACGTACCCATATACCGGTGCGCCTTTTACGCACACAATAATTCATTTTAATGGTTTTGGAGAAGCAAGAATCCATTTAAAAGCAGTTTAACCAAATATGGAAATGCCAAAACGACTGATAAATCGACCAAAAGGTAGAAAAGCATGCAAACTATACTGCCTTATTCCCACTGATAAATTACACGTGCGAGGGTTTTTCATTAGTATTGTGCCATGGCTTGTTTTTCAGAAAAGCAATTTACTGTGGGCTTACAGCGAAGGGGGGAGCTCGAATGCTAAAGGTGGCTTGTCCGCACATTCTGTTTGGTTCACACGATTAGGAAGTAAACAGGCACTAATTATACATAATAAATCCATATAAATCAATAGGAACTGTGTCAAGGCCATTGATTATTTGTATAGACGGAGCGCGGGGTGCAGCTAAGGCTTGTCACGGACCCCTTATTTATCAGACGTAAAACATACAGCTGATAATTGCGCAGATCAATGAGTCGATGAGATTTTCTCTTTCGCTTTAGAGAAACTCCACGTATTTCCTTGCATTTTTAGGACGCAGTCTTTTCATGTTATCATTGTTTTTGCTGTTTGTATTGATTTTTTTTTCATACAATATTGGCTATTTTGTGTTGTAAGGGACATTGTGTTGTTGCCTGTATGAAATGTGAAGCTGCCTTGCCAAATCATGCGTGTTCTTTCATTGTTTTAAGCTAGACGTCGGCAACATACCGTCTACAAGATAATATCGAAACTGGTGTTCAATATATCGCAAAAATATATTATCGCAATATTAGGTGACGCAATATCCGTATCGCAGGAAGCCACGAAATATCACGATTTTTACAGTTTTAGTTACAACTTACCTAATTTGGTTTATTTTTTGGCCTCGGTTTGGTTCTGGTTTAGCGTTTTTGGCGTCTTCTTTCGACACAATTTGCTGGAAAAGATAATACACGTGACTGAATCGAATGGAACGGTTTAGGTAAGTGTCGCAATAACATCGTTATCGCGATGTTGCATGCCAGTATCGCATACCGTGACTTTTTTTTTCAATATAGTGCAGCCCTATGTGGAAGATATGCAAATTGGCAATGTGGATCATATCTCCAACGCCAAGAAATCAACACAAAGCCACAAAAGCGTCAGGCAGAAATGCAAATGAATCTACTTGATGTGAATTCTGTCGACGTATGCTATAATAGTGTTTTTCCCTGTACGGTTTTGGTTTATTCAAGACAATTCTCTTTTTGACGTCAATCTAAATGGAGATGTTTACCAGCACATATCATGGAGAAACTCCCCGAAAATATCGAGATATTATTTTTTCTGAATATCGTCCACCCCTATTTTAAGCGCATTATTATATATTTACATACGGGGTAATGAATATTTACGGCCCCGTGCGTTGCAAAGGCGCGTAAACGGAGCAGGTTAAGTGTGTATTTAGGAAGAACTTTGCCGAATAAAGCAGTCAAGTGGGGCCCGTTTAGCCGCGCTCTTAATCACCACTCACCATTCTCTCAACACTCCCCGATCAATGTGACCCTCTCTTCCACTAGACCCTTCGACCTGGTGCTGCTGCTGCTGCTGCTGCTGCTGCACCGATGCGCGCGGACATCACGGGGACGCGCACGGATAATACGTGGGGCCTGCTCCTGCTGCTGCCGCGTGCACGAGGATTGATTGAGTTCATAACAGAGTGAGATTAGGTCAGAGTTTGCATCGCTATATTGGGTAACACGGTTTTGGAATAATAAGGTGATGTTTGGTGAGGTTTTACGCACAGGGGTGTATGGTAATACGGGCCAATGCGGAATTTGAAACTCAAATGTGCATGTAAGAAACAAAGTATAATTTGAGATAAAACTAAATATTGTATCTTTGATATTGGCTCCTCAGAGGAAAACGTAGGGTTGGTATCAGCACTTATGCAATAGGCTAATATTTAGCATGATTAGCATTAGCCTACGCACAACATCTTGTGTAAAAACATGCAACATAATAAATGAATGATATTTCAAGAGTATATGGAATTATTTTAATGAGCTTTATTATTGTGCAACAGCCAAAGAGAACAAGACAGAATAATTAAGTGTAATTACGCAGAATTTACGCAGAACGTGTGGTCGTTCCTGGTCAACATACACAACCAAAAACATATGATAATATATGTGTAGTAAAGAATACAATTAAAATATGTCATCTTTTTGCTTTTGCGTGGGTCACATTGTTGATTTTAGGGCCAAAACAATAAAAATCAATGCTCATGAAACAAAAAAAAAATCGAAACAGTTTATTCTTTAATTCAATTTCATCGTATTTCATTTCAGCAGCAAACTATCAACATGTATTTGTATTAATCACAATATTTCTAATTACAATTTGCCATGCTAAACATTGTATCACATCCGTGTTACATTATGGCGAAACTGAGCCATTATAACGAGCAGAAACAAACATGAGATCAGCCTTTTACGCACAACACCCAGACGCTCTTCTTTTACATGTCTAAACCGTGGCACCGTTTTTTTTCTTTCTTTTTCCTTTTTTTCTTTGTGGTTTAATCCTCCCACCAATGTCAAAGTGAAATCCCCATCTCGGTGGCATGCATAGTCATAAAACATAAAAATACAACAGTGCGCACAGTCAGAGGAGACAGACAGATCGACAGACAGCGGGGCCGAGGCAGGGCATACTAATCACAGGAGTCTGTCAGTTTAATTTTCAGAGATGAGCAGTTCTGGTTTGTGCAGAGCGCGGAGCAGTGCACCGTGTGGGACCATGGCTTCCCGGAGCAGATGCTGCCCTATCGATCCAACCCAGCGCTGTGTGTGTGTGTGTGAGAGTGTGTGATTGTGTGTGAGTGTGAGCGTGTGTCAGAGTGTGTGTGTGTGTGTGTGCGCGCCTCCGTGGCCAGTAGCTCGAGGTAAGAACGGTCAACGGCTTTACGCACGGACTAAATATAATGTTTAGGGGGTAGAGGAGAGGGAGGAAAAAAAAGGTCCTTGCTGGAGGTCGAGGTGAGAGTTCATCGTGGAAGGGGCTGGAGAGCGGAGACAGAGACGCCCATGCGCGCACAGGCCTCGGGTTTGTGGTTGGTCTGAGGCCCGGGGAGAGGAGTGTACAGACTGGACACTGCTCCTGACGCTGCCCATCACGCGCACTCAGAGAGATCCTTTAGTGAATCAGTAAGCACCCAAACATCTCCGAGGAAGAATATATTATCTCCCATGCATAGTTGGCTTGGCTGTATTTACATTGGTTTAAAACAGATTCATGAAAAGGCATAACAAATTAGATAACAGCTGTAGCAATTTCACAACACATATACAAAATGATAATTTAGCTTAAGATTTCAACCGACTTGGGTCAGATTTACAAAAATAATTAATTCAACAATTAACACATGATAATATATTACTTTATTGAATTCAGAGGAGGAATGCACTTGTTACAGAAACTCTTAAGACAAAGTAAGGTACATATGTCATATGTTTAGGAAAAAGGATAAAGGTACAAGTAACTTTCAGAAGGAAGCAAAAAAAAAAGTAAAAAGAAAAATGGTATGAATAGGTCGAATTAGAGCAAAAATATTTCAATTTAATTCCATTTATTCATTCTCTTTTCATGGTAATGCAATAATAGAAAAGGCTACACTTCTATAATAGTAGTAAATTAATAGGAGAAGGTTGAAGAACAATTCTTACAATTTCCTATCCCATATTTCACAATTCACCAATATAAAATTAGCAGTGCAAAGAAGCAGCCTATACTGTCAGAAAATTATTATTATTATTATTCAAGAAGGCTTTTTGCAATAACCACAAACAGGTGGAACCTTCCTTTCATCGCAAATGACTCTATTTGTGAGAAATTGTAACACATTTCACAGACCAGTGGTTCTTCAACATTTCAAACCAAGTATCACCTCGTAAAATATTTCATATTTCAAGCACGACCTATAGATCTAGACCAAACCAGGACCAAACCGGGTCTAAATTATGACTGTAGCGGGTAAACCATGTCTAAAAAACACTTAAATTTTTTCAATTTTCAGGTTTTAGGCCAGTTTGCTGTGTAAACCTTCACCTGGAAACAAATAAATGACCTGATCTTAACAATAAGGAGTGTAATTATTGCTGATTCCTGCAGACTCCGAACTTCCCAGTGTTGTACTTAACAATATTTTGAAGGTTTGTTCAAGAGGATTTCTTCAATATTTAATTCTTAGCCATTCTTAGCTTTTTTTTATTATGATTTTTATCCTATTCCAGTATTATTACTACTGTTTGCAAACCTTTTTCTTACTGGTGACACATTTCCTGACTTTTTGCACCCCCTTGAGTGATCCTGTCCTATAAGAGCTGTTGTAACAATCAATAAAGCACTATCTTATCTTATCTTATCTCTTTTGAACCACAAAAAACAAGGCAAAATTTGAATTTTTAGAGATTTGACTAGTATATTCTAATCCTCTCCGGACAAATCTTTGCACCTAATACATCAACAATTAAAAACCATACATTGAAACCTCGCATTATTCATTTTTAAGATTTTGTTGCTGAAAATATAGGCAATTTTGTCCATCTTTACACATAAAATTCCCTATATTTACATGACGGGAAACCTGCAATGCATGTGTTTCTCACATTCGTGTCAGTAACACACAGCAAGCATTTCACATTGATATCACTCCATTTATTTCCTCCCTCTATTCCCCTGCAGTGTCTCTCCTTCACGTGAATGCATTACTAAAGCATCAATGAAACTATCCATAATCAAATTGAATAAAGGCTAAAATTGCAGATGACCCCATGAGATCTGAGTGTATGACCTGTGTGCGTATGAAATGGAAAGGCATTCCGACTGGTGGCATTAGCATTTACATTAAACCTATTTACCTGATGCTTCTTTGTGGCTTTTTGTGCTTTATTACACATCCAGCCTCTTCTGTGAGTACTCCGACGGTGAAACACACTACCACGACTGTACCGGTGTGCTCGTCCGTGCGTTAGGCCCGGCACGTGGAGATGCGGCTTTGTGTGTTCCAATAAGAAGCAATAACAGGGAGGTCAATGGTGAAGTCGACCTGGTGGGAGAACGGCAGCTTCTACACCGACTAATTGCGGCAATACTCCGCGATCTTTTACATATAAATAAGATATTAATAGCAAAAATACAGGATGAGGCGGTTCGCGTGTCAGAAGATGGTTTGACGATGGCTCGAGATGGCAGGACAAAGGGTAAATAGTCAGAATTATGGAGAGATTTTTCTTTTTTTTGCGTAACTATTTCGAAACACACATATATCACAAGTGGAAGCAGGATTTCTGGTGTCCCACTCATGGTTAGTGGTTGTGCGAAGCCATTTATCGCCAAAGAACTGGGTTTACTCTTTTGAAATCATAACGAAACGGAAACTACTCAAATGTCCCTGATCTAACGTTTGCATGGCCTTCAACAACTGCCAGGAAAACTGTTCAGGAGCAAAGAGAAACTCACTTCAGCTGAAATACAGGACTCTCTGACAAAATTGATGGTTGTTTCAAGATGCACAATATGTAAACTAGTTTCTAGTTGCGTAAACAAATAGGGTTTTTGACAACAAATGGCTTCACGCAACCACTAACCATGAGAGAAGTAAAAGTTTTGTGATATCATTCATATTCTATGGCCAGGGTATGTAAACTTTTGAGCACAACTGTATATTTTCATGTAAAATAAGGCATTTTATGTATACAAATTGCCTAAATTGCCCATATATCTGCCAAGGAAAGCTAAAAAATGGATAGAGCCAGGTTTGTTTTTGAATAAACTAGTTATTAGTGAATAAATCTGTTAAAATTCAAATTTCACTTTGTTTCTTAGGGTTCAAAACTAAATAAATCAGGCTAGGAAAAGTCCATTGTAAAATAAAAGTATTGTACCCGATATATTGTTAAGTACAAGACTGGGAAGTTTTCAGTCTGTGGGAGCTACTAAAGATAAGATAATACCTTATTGATCTCACAATGATAAGATAAGAGATAAGGTAAAACTTTATTGATCTCACAATGGAGAAATTCACTTGTTGCAACAGCTCTTAAGAGAGGATCACACAGGGGGGGTGCAGAAAGAGTTACGAAATGTGCCATCAAAGAAGAAGAATAATAATAGCACAGCGTTATGAAAAAATAAAATAGAAAATAAAGTGTCTATCTCTCAATATAAACTATATAAACATCTATGCATACTATATAAGATAAATAACTAGGTCGGATTGGACAGAATGTGATTTGTATGAGATATGAGATGAATAAATAAGAAATACAGTATATGAGGTGTCAGTGCAGGTGAATATATAAAAGAATAAGTGACTGTTTACATTCAGGTGGTTGGTAAACAATGGACAGATTAACTTGCTTCAACAGCTCTGAAGTGGAGATGTTGTGGCTACAATGTGAGAAAAAAGCATTCTTATAGACAATGCTTGAAAACAAAACTTGAAAACAGATATCGCAGTGCCTCCCCTGAAATATTAAAAGTATAGTCCATATGTGTCCACTCCACTGATCAGTTGTGGCCGTTGACAGTGGACTGACATTGTAAATTGGTGGCTTCCTGTCGGGTCAGAGGACACGGCGAACAGATGAGCGAGCGTTTGGACTCGGCTGCAGTAAAATCCACCGTTACGCACGAAAATATGGCCGTGTGGGATTTTATGGAATTTTTATAAGAGCGCGATGACCTTTTTTATTGTTCTACTCCTTGAGCCCGTCTGCTCACTCTGCATCAAATGTACTGGAAGACTCTACGGAAAGAATTTGCCTCTGTGTGTGTGGATAGTATGCAATTTTTCTGCATATTTAGGTATTCAGGTATTCAAGGGCTGCACAATATATCGCAAACAATATCGTATCGTAATCTTGTGATATCCGTAGCGCAAGAAGCCACGATATATCGCAAAATCACTCAAGTCTTCCATTTGACTGAGATCGACATGTTGTTTTCAAACTTGCATGGACTTATAAATAGGGCTGGGTACTGTTAAACGATACCAGTATTGTATCGAAAAATAAATTGGTACCGAAAACAACATTTATCTTTAGAAAGCAAATTTATTTTCCTGGTGGGTCTTGAGACTGCACTAAAGAAAGGGCTGAGGTGTTTCAGCTCAAATAAATGATAAAAACACTAAAAGAAACAGTATTTTATAGAACAATAATGATCATTTATTCTATAAAATACTGTTTCTTTTAGTGTTTCAGCTCAAATAAATGATAAAAACACTAAAAGAAACAGTATTTTATAGAATAAATTATCAATATTGTTCTGTTTTATTGTTCTGTTTTAG
>OMNZ01109822.1:36072-48292 GCA_900303255.1 Lesueurigobius sanzi | reverse complement strand
AGGTGGCCTAACTGCTCTGGCCCTGTTTGTGGAGGGCAACACCTTCAAATCATTTGAAAAACTGAAAAGGGAATTTAATCTAGAAAATAGAGATCTGTTCAGATACTTACAGGTTCGCCATTACTATAACACTGCTCTAAAAGGTACCTCCCACTTTGATATAGATCTAATCAAGGTCTTTACAGATGCTTACAAATGTCCTCCCACTAAAACTTTCCAAACTCTACAAGGGTCTACAAAAACAAATGGGTAACAATACATTATACATGAAGTCCAGATGGGAAACGGAGTTGAAGGTCGATATATCAGAGAGTGATTGGCTTTTGATGTGCAACACACAAAAAACATCTACTAATTCCAGGAGGTGGAGGGAATTTGGGTGGAAATGTTTAATTTGATTCTTTATTACTCCTCACATCACCAACAAATTCCAGGGGCAGCAGCGTCAATGCTGTAGACAGTGTGGCCACTCAACAGCCAATCAAAGAGGGAACCCCCAGATTGGAGCAGGTTCGGGAGATCGTGGAGGAGGTTCACTCGATGGAGAGACTGACTTTCTTTCTGCGTCTGCAGGGCAATGTTTATTTTCAGCGCTGGGCCAGGTGGCTGGAGGCATGTTATCCCCCCATGTGATTTGTCTGAGTCTGGCATGTTGTTTGTTATGTCGATGTGATCAGTGCCCCTCCCCCCCCCTATTTTTTGTTTTGTTTTTGTCTTGTTCCTGTTTAAAAAAAAATCAAAATAAAAAGTTAACACGATGTAGTTTTAACACAACTACATTGTTTGTGTAGGTTCTCAGTTGTACAGGAGTTGTCCATTGTAGGCTGTCTAGCCTTAAGATTAAACCTAAGCTGGTTTCTACAAAGTGATACCTTCTTGCTGGTTCTTTCCCACTTGTGTGCCAGGTCAAGGGCGTCTCTCCCGAAGTTGGGATACATTGTGTTTAAACTGGTGTGTAAAACTCTCAAAGGATGACGATGACAACAGCCTTGAACATTTTTTGTCAGAACTCGAAATATTCTGTCATTGACAGAGAATTTTCAGTTAATGTAACCTCTGACTCGACAAAATGTCATAAAATCATCATTGTGTTTGGTTAATATATTAATTTGACATTAAATTCATAGCTTTATTTAGTTGATATATTATTTGCAATGATTTGGGATATTTTGTTTAGTTTTGATTGATTGAACTGTTTATTTGAGCTGTTTACATTCTTGTTCTTACAGTAGTTGAACATTTCATCACAATTAAGGCTCAGAAGGAGTAGGCCGAAGCAGAAGCTTATGTGCGCCTACCCCTCATTCATAGTTCTGGAATAAGTGTGTAAAAATTCAAATTTCGGCTTCTTTTTTAGAAGTTCAGAACTGAATAAATCAGGCTCAGCATTAAATATTGAAATATCCCTCTGAAAAAGTCTTAAAATACATACTCAAAATATTGTTGAGTACAAAGATCTAACAAGTGTGTGCGGGTGCTACTTTAGTGGCGATTTCGTTTCAAGAGTAAAATAAAAACCTCATTTGGAGAAAAGAGGCTTTAAACACACCACACTGATACCACATTTGTCAGTATTGTGAATGGATATGCATGGTGGAATTGTAGTGACTTACTGTATATATAAATATATATTATATATAAAGCCAGACGTGACACTTGACAAGACATCAGAAAATAACCCCTGTGAAGAGTGAGTTTGGTCTATTTTTACTTTAAAATTTAAACTAAAATGTAAAGGGACAAAACTAGACCAGGATCTTGAAAATGACCACACTTAGGCACAAGTCTGAATGGTCAGAATCAGGGAAAGGTTTTCTTGTTTGATTTTGTTTATTCTCATGTCCGCTGCAGGTGATCCAGAAGCTGTCCTCCTGTGTGTCCCAGTGGGCGGAGCAGTCCGCAGACGTGGACCAGAGCAGTGTCCAGAGCATGGTCCAGCAGAACCTAAACCTCCAGGATGACCTTAAGGCCTTCAGGAAACAAAACTACTTCCTCAACTCCGAGATCCACCATCTCAGTGGCCTATGGAGGACCAGCACCGAGAGCCAGAGGGTCCTCATGAGCAAGGTCTGCGACTAAAGACTTGGATATTAAACCTGGTCATTAGGGCTGCGAAATTAGCTAGTTATTATCACAATATTAGGTCTCCATCTCACAACACTCCATACATCGGCAAATTACTGAGGTCATACGTTGCTCTACTGTCGCAGATGGTAGAGCGGGTCGCCTCATGATTGGAAGATCAAGGGTTTGAATCCCAGCCCCTGCAGGCGCAGACTGTCTTTGTGTCCTTGGGCAAGACTCTTAACCCAATGCCTGCGTCAGTGGTTGGTGCTAGTCGTATTGGTGGTTTTGGCGCAGGGAAGCAGCTGCGCTTCTGTCAGTCCCCCCAGGGGCAACGGTGGTTACAAATGTAGTTTACCACCAGAATAGTCTTTATTGCCATTGTCAATGAAAGGTTTCACAGACTTGGAATTTTCTTTGGTTTGACTTGTGCAACATGAAACATAAATTTATAATAATAATGATAAATAATAAAATAATAAGCTATGAAAAATTATAAGAATTATAAAACTATAACTTGATCATATGAAAAGCGCTATCCAAAAAAGATTCCCTTTCTCTTTCCCTACATTATCGTTAAGGTTAGACACTGTTCTGTGGGCAAATCTATTTTTTTAAATTTTTTACTAAATCAAAAACACTGAGGAAACAAATGTGGAAATATTAATCTTGACTTGGTCTGTGAGATATGACAACAAAATGTGAATGGCAATGACGTCCATAAGGTTGCAAAATGAGGAGAAAGAGATATTTTAAAAGTAAACAATCTAGCTCCCTCCCGATTGGACCTGAAAGACCTAAACAATCTAGCTCCCTCCCGATTGGACCTGAAAGACCCTCCTCGTTCCCTTTGAACGCACTCAAACCGGCTGCTGAAAAAAGAAAAGATCGTGTTTGGTCAAAGTTCTGGTAGCAGAGATTCTGATTAGTCATCGGGATAAAAAAATATATATACAGTATATACAGTGAAGAAAGTAAGTATTTGAACACCCTGCTATTTTGCAAGTTCTCCCACTTAGAAATCATGGAGGGGTCTGAAATTTTCATGGTAGGTGCATGTCCACTGTGTGAGAGATAATCTAAAAAGAAAAATCCAGAAATCACAATCTATGATTTTTTAACAATTTATTCGTGTGATACAGCTGAAAATAAGTATTTGAACACCTGTCTATCAGCTAGAATTCTGACCCTCAAAGACCTGTTATTCTGCTTTTAAATAGTCCAACTACACTCTGCTCATGATTCTAATTTAGTAGCACCTGTTTGAGGTTCTTAGCTTTCATAAAGACACCTGTGAACCCCACAATCAGTCAAAAGTCTAACTACCAACATGGGCAAGACCAAAGAGCTGTCAAAAGACACCAGAGACAAAATTGTAGACCTTCACAAAGCTGTAAAGGGCTACGGGGCAATTGCCAAGCAGCCTGGTGTAAAAAGGACAACTGTTGGAGCAATTGTCAGAAAATAGAAGAGGCTAATGATGACTGTTAATGTCCCTGGGACTGAGCAGTGTAGTTGGACTATTTAAAAGCAGAATAACAGGTCTTTGAGGGTCAGGGGTTTTTTTTTTTAGATAGATAGAATTTTTTTAGATTCTCACACAGTGGACATGCACCTACCATGAAAATTTCAGACCCCTCCATGATTTCTAAGTGGGAGAACTTGCAAAATAGCAGGGTGTTCAAATACTTACTTTCTTCACTGTATGTCCTCCAAGGTGAAAATGTACTTGAACATATTGACACAAGTTGAATGTATCGCAAAAGAATACACAGTAAGTTTGTATTTTCAATCTAGAAGTCATTGCAGTCATTCCTGGTAAAAAAATCATGTTCCTATAATTGTGTTCAGATAGTTATTGTGGTGAAAACATCCCTCTGCGGGGCTGATAATAACTGTGGTGCACATACCCGGCCCTTTTCCACCAAGTTGGTGATCATCACAATGACACCAGTGTTTTGTTCCCAAACCATTCGCCAAAAGTCTTCGAATGTGGACTTGAGAGGTCCCTGGGTGGCGATGTAAGCTTGCGGCTGATTATAGCCCTATGTGATGGAAAAGAAAATTACACACACGTCATCAGGAGAACAACAAATAAAGTTGGACACAAGCCACGTGCTTAGAAAATGTGTCAGTTTGTTCAGATAACAGATGGATTCCAAAGATTACATTTTCAAGCCTTCTGTCACGCTGACCAAGTTTTGCAAGACATTTTTAACACCAGGAAAAACATGGATAATATTCTGTCTTCCCGAGCTACAATTAATCAGTAAATCTTTATTTGTATAGCACGTTTCATACATAAGGGCAAAGATTCTTCAGTCTTCATCTGTACTCCGTAGTTGAGGACGTTTCGATCTTCGTCCAAAGCTCGTCATCAGCTTAATAAAGGCTTGAACACGCTCATGGATCTCTTAAAAGCAAACCAGAAGGACGACTTAGCCTCCAAGTCCCTCCTCGCTTGGCACTACAAGGGACGATCTTTGGAGTACAGATGAAGACTGAAGAATCTTTGCCTACGATGGACAACTCCTGCGCGACTGAGAACCTACACAGACGGTTTTCATACATAAAAATGCAGCCCAAGGTCCTTCACACAACAAGTGGTAACAGACAAACAATCAACCCAGTCTAAAACTGTAAGACTAGAAGAAAGCTCTCGAGGTAATACTTAAAAAATGTAAGTACCTCTACCAAACCTACAGTTGTGCTCGTGCGTGTGTATACCCTGGCACAATCTTATCGTTTTTGGCCATTTTTCAGAGAATATGAATGATTTTTTTTCACTCATGGTTAGTGGTTGTGTGACTCAAATTATAATGAAACAGAAACTACTGAAATGACCCTCATCTAGAGTTTATATGAACAGCAACAACTGCCTGGAAAATTCCGGACGCAAAGTACAAAAACACAAATAACTTCAGCTGAAATACAGGACTCTCTGAAAAAAGTGCTGTTTGTTTCAAGATGCACAATATGTAAACTCTAGATCAGGGACATTTGGGCAGTTTCTCTTTCGTTATCATTAGGATTTGAAAAGAGTAAACAGCCTTTTTTTTGACAATAAAGGGCTTCACACAACCACTAACCATGAGTGAAAATGTTGTGTTATCATTCATATTCTCTGCAAAATGGCCAAGAAAACAATCAAACATTCTGCCAGGGAATGTAAACTCATGAGCACATATGAAATCAACAAAGGTTATAACTAAAAGCCTAAAAACAAAGGTTTTAAGTCTACTTTTAAAAATAGTGGTCAATCCAAATGCTTTTTTTTTAATAGAAGATGGCAACCTCTTCTGGACCATCTGCCTCTGGACTTATTTAGCAAAGGAGGATCATGATGAAGGACATTTGTAATCGACTTCTACTGAATGCCACACTCACATCCACGTAGTTGGCGTTGATGTAGTCGTCGTGCCGAGACTCTTTCCCTGCGAGCGGCTTCAGCTTCACTCTGGTGTGATCGTCTGCAAACACAGAGCGGTAGAATCCGAACGTTACCTTTTAGCGCGCGGAGTTTAATCTGGCAGAGGTGAATCAAAGTGAAGAGCCACTCACAGGCCACTATGTTAATGTATCTGTTCTTGTGCTTGTTCTCTGGGTGGTTGGAGTGCTCCCATGTGGTCCGGGTCTCCGCCGCCCAGCGCTGGATCTCCTGCTCGGCACAAGAGTCAGACTTTCAATAATGACAAATGGCGGAGGATCAAAGGATGAGTACAATTGAAGTACAAGTATTTCGAAACTCAACGACCGTGATTTTACCATTTATATGCAAAGTATCCCCCAGTTGCAGAGAGCAGTTTCCTCCTACATCGCCACAAAATCTAAAATATCTTTAATAAGTGATACCAAACCAAATGTCCCTCTACGGGGAAAGTTGAGTTGATGAAACTAGTCACAGAACAGAAGTGCAATGTGTGATCAAAGACAGCCCAGCTATTTTTTCATCAGTCTATTTTTATACATATTTTTGTATGTAAACCAGCATCATTTTTCTTTATTCATGATGTGTTTTTTTTCTCATGCTATATTTAGGAAGTGTATTGAGTTCTAATTTATAATCTTGATAGGTGGAGGTGTAATTATAAGACCAATAGAGCTTTTTGCCTCT
The DNA here is from genome assembly GCA_900303255.1 of Lesueurigobius sanzi. Taxonomy (NCBI): domain Eukaryota; kingdom Metazoa; phylum Chordata; class Actinopteri; order Gobiiformes; family Gobiidae; genus Lesueurigobius; species Lesueurigobius sanzi. The sequence continues at coordinate 42,114 of OMNZ01109822.1, read as the reverse complement.
TCCTGCATCTGTGTTGTTGTATTTTCTTGTCACAGTTGATTCTCTTTTCAATTATGTGTAAAACAAATAAACATAAACATATGACCAGCACAAACTGACTGTGCTCAGAAATAAATCAGCCTCTACTGACATGCACTTTGTAAATTACAAAAATAAAACTATTTTGTGCCTTTTTTCTTTAGAAATTGTGGTCTATTTGTTGCTGATTGTTGTCTATTTGCTTTCCACCAAATGTTTGAGAGCAATGCCATTTCAATTCTTACATTTAGACCAAATGCAATTGACAAATTAAGTAGAGACAATACAAGCAAAAGATTCATTATTATTATATTTTTTTCAATTTCAAATCAAAAATATTTTGGGCCAGTTTAATCCGAAAACAAATCTTCACAATTTTAATGATTGTGTTGATTTATTGATTCAATATTTCAATTTCAGAAAATTGTAACTTCAAAATGCCACTTTCTCAAAATGCATTTTGTACTTAATAATATTTTGAAGGTTTTTCAGAGGGATTTTTCAATATCTAACTCTGATAACCTGATTTATTCAGTTTTGAACGCCAACTCTGATCTTCATATCATTGCTCACTGTGCATTATTCATTTACACTGATCCATGTGTCTGCTTCATCTCTGTATATATTGTATATTGAAAATTTCAAGGTTTGAGGCACTGAGGTTGCTGCAAAATGTATTTCTTTTCAGTAGATCTACTGCCCTGACAAAGAAACACGTTTTGCAGCAACCTGAGTGCCCCGGACTTCCTTTTTTCCTCATTGTGAGTAACTTTTAGCCCTTTTTTGAATTCTGAAGAGCACCAGATCGCTTATAAGTTTGGATCTATTTTCTAGTATTTAGTACTTTATCTCTATACTTGTAAATGTGTACATACTCTCAGATATGTATGCCAGACTACCTATAACTGATATCTGATTTCTTTCTTTATTCTATTCTCACATTTTATTCTTTTGTAGTTGTGTCTAAGATTACTATTTGAGCTACTGTGACAACGCAATTTCCCTTGTGAGTCAATAAAGTTTGTAAGTCTAAAGATGAGGCAAAATTTGAATTTTCACAGATTTTTTCCCCACTAATAACTAGCTTTATAAACAAAACAATATATTAAACATTCCTTCTGAGCACATACTGTATCTGAAACTAACAAAGCAAAATAAAACCTGGCTCTTTCCTTTATTTCTGTTTTTGCCGTTTATTTTTATATGAAAACATGAAGTGACGGAAAACTTAGAAGAACAAGTGGAATAATCTAGATCGAATGAGTGACTAAATCTTAACAATTCAAATTGAGATTCTGAATTGGAGGCATTTCGTCGAATTAGATTATCTACTTTTCGCAGTGTAGCATTTCAGATAAGACTTAAAGTTCCTGTTCCACTAACTCAACATCACATTCTCTTCTGTTTTAATAATTCTCCCCCTTTTGGCAGGGTTCATGCTTCTCCTCAGGCGTGGGAATAAGCCCCTATCTCTCCCTGGCATGTTCATTTATTTCCATGACCCCGGGGCTCAGTACAACATGTCAGGTATTAACAGTGAAATGACCTGTGGGCAAATTTAAACCCAATCAATTACACACCGTTCGCTGAGGGAGCCGGTGCCTCCCGTATATGTATTTCTGTTTAATAACCCCTGCACTGCTTCACCGTTTTGCTTACAGTCCTAAAAATGTCTGCGCTATTCCGAGTGAGTGTCTGCCGGGTGTTTGAGGCTGGGTCCCTGCCAGGCAAACAGCTGTGGGGCTGCACACTCAGCACGGCCCCAGTGGGAAGGGGAGAGAGGGGAAGGGGGACGGATTTGGCATGGACCCCCCACTATCACTTCCGCCGGAGCTTAACACGCAGCCCTCCTTGTTGTTGCGCTATTAAAACACAGATTCGCCATGTGGTGTGGGGAGGGAGCTATTTTTGGGGCAGGGCGAGGAGGGGTCCGTACTTTCGAAACACTGAAGGCACGAGGGTGTAGGAAGCCTGGTCTGGAATAACAGTGATGTCAGTTATGAGAAGCAGGTGCCACATGGGTCAAGATTAATATAAAGAATAATAATAATAAAAACTAAATACACTACCAGTCAAAAGTTTGGGATCACTTTTTAGGTATCGTTTAGTCTTTACTTTCTACATTATTTATTAGGAAACAAAATACTCAAAATTGGCACCATTTATTCTTGGCATTTTCTCAATGAGCTTCATAAGAAATGTTTTTCAGGAGTCTGTGAAGTGAAAACCCTTTCTGGTGACTACATAATAAGCGTTCATAAATGAATGTCTTCAATGAGAATCTACAATGTAAATAGAAGGGCGACACATATCCCAATACAGGGTCCACAGTACCATACGTGCCCGATACAAGTGTATCCCAATACAGCGTCCATAATACAATACATAATCCAAAGAAACTGAAGAACAATGATCTCATAGGTATAATAAATAGTAGTTTTTATTATGCAAAATATGTTGCAAAACCTGCAATGGCAGTATTTAGAGCGTGTTGTGATGTTATGAATAAACCATGCTGTAAAATAAGGAGATTACATTTATTTTCTTTTATGATTTGCGTATCACGATACAGAGGCTCGATATGATACGTGTATTGTCAAGTGCTCCGTAACGATATTGTCAAGTGCTGCGTAACGATATATTGCCGATACGATATATTGAGCACAGCCCTAGTAAATAGTATTGAAAACCAATACAAAAAAGGCCTTTGCTCTGCCTGATCCCATCAGACCTCGGAAGCTAAGCAGGGCAGGAGACCGCTGGGGTAACACCAGGAAGCCTGGGTGAATGCAGTGGGTGAGTGATTGTTGGTGGTCGGAGGGGCTGATGGCGCAGATTGGCAGCTTTGATTCCGTCAGTCTACCCCTGGGCAGCTGTGGCTACCATAGTACCTAACCACCACAGAGTATGGAAAGAAATGCATAATGCCATGTAAAGCATCTTTGAGTCCAGAAAAGCGCTATATAAAACCAGTGCATCATACATAAAAAGTGATCCCAAACTTTTGACTGGTAGTGTAGATAAATACACTAATAACAGATGTTTTTGTAGTGGAATAAAATCTATGTTTTCTCTTGCTAACTTTTCCAACTTAAAAAGCCCTATACCTGATTTTTCTTTTGGCTTACAAATAGTTAAATAGGTACCACAAAACATTTAAACTGTTGGTTGTGGTCCAAACTGATTCCTAACCTTCCAAACGCATTTCTATATACGAAAAATCCTAAAAAAGGACACATTTTTAAATTATGTTTCACAACGTTCAGTTTCTCCCTCAAAATAAAGTTCCAACAACTGATCTTCAAGTTCACGGTCAATAAAAATGCTTATATATTATATATAAATACAATAAGACATACAATGCAGAGTGGTATCTTTTCACAAATGCTTTTACAAAATACTTTAGTACCAACAATATTTCATTCCTATACCACCACAAAGAAAGATCCAAGTACAATAGAGATTAGTATTAGTACAGCATTAGTTTATATCAAATAAAGATGACTAAAACATAAATGTAGAAGGCAGGTGATAGGAAGCCAAATGAAATCAATATTACATAAGGAGTAGCTCCAACTGTTGGTGATAACTATGTGGTAAAGTCAACCCTTGATTCTGAAAGTGCAATGGGTCAATGGAACAAGACTTTATGAATGTATTTTACTCATATTCAACATATCTGACATTGCTGCATACAGTATGTTCAGCAAAAGTAGTATGTTAAACGAAGACATATGGTATGTTTACGAAGAAGGCCTGCTCTAAAGACTTACTGACCACTGTATAATTATCAGGCTTTAGTGTCTCACCTCAAACTCTTCAGAGAATCCATGTTGGTTACTGGAATGGAGGTGTGACACGTGCTTGATGAAGTCCTGAACTGAGACGGCCTCTGTGTCATCTGCAAGAAGTTACAACATATGATTAGAAAAAGTCTGGAACGTCATCAACCCCATTCACTCAAAACTAATTATACCCCCCCCCCCGACGCTGAACTAAGCTTTGTGTTGTTTCTTTTTGGTTAAAATATGTTGATAACAATATAACGATTTTGTGGTCAACTGTGCACTGCAAAATGTATCAGATTTACAGACCCATGCTACATTTCATCTACCACAAAAAACTAAAAACATGTACAATAGGTTCCTCTCTGGGAGACTCCACTGAAAAAGAGATTTGGAAATCCCAGTGGGGCTTTCCGTGGTGAACTAAAGCTTGCACAAACAGGAAGAACATAGAGATTTGAACCCCTGAGCTTGCCGTTACGTGAGAATGTAAAACTAAGCAGTTGCATGGTTGGTAGAGTTATTAGTAAAGATGATTAAACCAGGGATCTCCAACCAGTGCAGTAGCTCGCCAGCCCAAAGGCTTTTTACATTTCTTCATACTTCATACTACAAGGAGTCAAATTTTTGATATTTTTTTCCGTTCTGAACAAAAAATCTCCAAACATAGCAAAGTATAAAGCGGAAACAGTCATTCTCTTTCATTGTGGTGAATTATCATCTTTGCAGTCCTTAAAGACCTTGTTACACTTTGAAGCATAAGTTGCTCACTGCCATTTTTGTTGTGCAAAAGTAGCTCAGGATGTATAAAAAAAAAGGTTGGAGACCCCTGCATTAAACAAGACCATCGTGGCATCGAAAAATGTTTTTGGATACTCAAGGTATTGGGAAAAAATTGGTACAGAAAACTGGTAATGCAAGATACTGTTTCAGCTCAAATGAATGATTAAAAATGAAAAGAAATAGTCTTTTATGGAATAAATGGCCATTATAGTTCTGTTTTATGGTTCTAGATGACCAATGATTAAGAATACACTGCAGAAAGACTTTATTTTGAGTAATTTTGACTTGGCAAGTAAATTATCTGCGAATTGCACGTAAAATAAGAAAAAGCATAGCATTGTTATTGTTTTTTTGTGCTACAATACTTAATAATAATAATTTTACTTATTACTAAAAGTAAAAATTACTCAGAAGAAGGTAAAATATTCTGAATTCAAGCAAATTTCACTTATCAAGACACCACGTTTTGCAGTGTAGGTATGGAAAACAGCATCGTTCAGGTACCAGTACTGTAAACCAAGTATTGCTGAAGTACTGGTATTGAAAAAGCCCTAGTGAACAACACACACTCTATATCTATATGGGACTCTTGTGCGGTGCTTGTGCTGTAAAAATGTGGGCATGCGAGTCAGAGGCTGCAGGTTACAAATCCACAAAGAGGATTACGGGATGTGCTCAGGCTCAGCGCTCGGTCTCATCTCATTTTATCAATTAACGCCGCTAACATATGTTCAAACATCAGCGCTGCCCCCCCCCCCGCCCCCCTCTCATGTGGAGTTCCCAGCAGCGGCCGGGGGGGGGGGCGTCTCACATGACAGGAGTGGACGTTCAGAACCGGAGCAGGGAATGAGAAGCGGGGCACGGCTGCAACCTCGGGGGGAAAAAAACACTATTATGACCGGGCCCTACAAGCTTTGAACTCACTGAATAAGGGTGAATCCAAATCCTGGGGCTGAGCAGCGAAGACCAGCTTAAAAAGGCCCAGCAGCGGTTTCACGGTCTTTGTAATGGTAAGTTCATGAACACTATGCAATTGATTAGAACGGGCCCCCAAAACCTAGCTTCCTTTTCAGATCGGCAAAATCATCAACATGTTTTTTTTTTTTTCTTCAATTTTCTCATCTTGTACATTCATTTGGTTCAAATTATTCTTTAGAGAGGACATAGGACACTGGTTAACACAACTGGGCAATGTAATGATACTAATTGCAGTACGACTTTCCATTTAGAAGTTCATAATTATTCATGTTTTATGGCTATACTACATTTCTTCCTTCACTAAAGGTGCCCACACACTAGAGGATTTTTACTCTTTTGAGACTAAAGATCTGTGCACAGACCACACACATACACACACATGAGGAGTCCCACCACAGAAAGTTTTTAATGAGCCACGCCTCCTCAGACTAAAAATCTGGCTAAAAATTCTCTGGTGCGTGTCCAGCTGTAGTTAGGA
>OMNZ01109822.1:21978-35019 GCA_900303255.1 Lesueurigobius sanzi | reverse complement strand
GTGCGAGTACTTGACATGTTCATGTTGCTCATGTCGGGCGTACCGCGGAAATAAAAATAAATTCTGTCTGCTGTGAAAAGATAAAGCCTACTGCTCTGCACTCTTCACCTTCTGAACATGTTAATCATCTTATAACACTCTTGAAGACATTTCCCATTCTAGAATCAACTTGTGTGGAAACAGCCTACACAACACAAACACACTAAGCCTCCTGAAGAAAACAAAGGCTGTTTAGGAATAACCTTGAGCAACCAACCAAGAGAAAAACAAACACCACTACATTACACAAAACAAAATAAAGTGACAGACCGAGCACTGTGTTGTTGCCCACTGAAAAACAGGTCAGGTTTAAGAACTTGTGTACTTCTAGTCAGTTGATCTAACACACAGCTCTGTCGGGGTGCGTTGTGTGCGTACCTGTATTTGACACAGAGAAGGGAGCACAGAGCATTCATCCTGCAGAGCACCAGGGGCACGGGTTCGGCTGCCACATGCTGCTGATCCAACTGAAGCTCAACTCTCAACTTAGCCACACATGTGCTGTTTGACAGGAGTGGGAGGGGCCTGCTATCTGACCGGGTAGAGGGAGGGGCCGACAAGGGAATGTGGGTAGTTCATCTAGGAATATTTTAAGCAAATGCTTCAAGGAACTGTCTGTGGCCGGCGTCAAGCAAACCTGCTTTATTTTCTTTTGCATTACTTCAGTAGACGTGTGTTTTGTTTGTTTTTTTGTTTATATCAGCATAAATATATGAGGGTAAACAATAAAGACAAGACAGTTCAAAGCAATTTAAGATAGTATAGTATATATAAAAAAAATATGGCCAGATAGTCAAATGAAATTACAGATAATCCAGTGTGTCTAGCCTGAATGCCCCGAAGTGACCTGTTGTGGGAGGGGCCAACACCAAGAAAAATAACCAATAAGAATGGATGAGGGCGGAGTCACTGCCAAAGCTGTGACCTGAACAGTGGTCTAGTATGGGATTACATATAACATACCCCCCCACACCTCTCCCTTCCTCGCCCGACTCCCTCGACCCCTACCCTTTGGCTCTGTGTGAATGAGCCGCGGAAACAGTGCTGCTTACTCCAACATCCTCTTCTCTCAGTTTAGAAGTCACCTGACAGGAGCAGGGTCAGGTGCCACAATGTGGAATACGGCAATACTCTCATGTGCCTAAAACAAACCCCTTAGCCCACTTCACTAATGAGGCTTTAGTCGACTGACTGCAACAGGAGCCACACCAGGACGCAGACATTTAAGCCTACATTATGACAAAGCTGCCTATTGTTGTTTGAAAACCTTTGCTGTAATGGTATACTGTAAATACTGTTTTGTCAATCAGTTACAGATTTCATAAATACATAATGAATGTGCATTACTCAAATAGTACAATAAGCAATTTGAAACCTGCTTATCAGTATTGGCAAATTGACTTTGATAGATTTAATTTTTGAACAATTAGCAATTTAAAGATAACTCCACGTCATTAACTATTGTAAATAATGTAGGGTGGAGTGCAGTAAGTGAGAGTTTTGTCACATGCTGCTTAATTCAACTGAATGTTTAGGAATAGAGGTTATGCACATTAAAAGGTAGAGGCACAAAGGCACTATGAATTGCAGGTCAACATTCTTGCCATAAGAGGCTTACGCAAATAGCAAAATTGATAGTAAATCTATTCCCAGGATAGTGGCAATGATATTAATGAAATCAAACATTTAAATATTCAGGAAATTATTGAATATATTACTAAACATTAACGTAAACAACAAAACAATTTCTTCAATTAAATCCCAAACCTGTTGCCATAATCTAAATTAAAATAAGTAGGCCTAGTTAGTTAGTTTTTATTGAGCCACGCCTCCTCAGACTCAGAAAGACTAAAAACTAAAACTAAAAATCTGGCTAAAAATCCACACTTAATTGTGTGTAAGTGTAAAAAACTTACTCCACTGGCAGCTTTCTTGAAATGACTTACTCAAATCAAGGGCAAATGCACTTATTTCAAGAAATGTTGAGTTATTCCTAGTTGACTTTTTGGAGGACAGCTCTTCTCTGACACTGGCAACCTCAAAATCCTCATTCTACTCGACGTCATGCAGCTTTTGAAACCATGAGTCACTCTATCCTCCTTTTCTTTTCAAATCGTCAGTCGCAGTCCTGTGGGGCAGCTCTTGTTGTGATATTGGGATATACAAATAAATTGATTTGAATTTGTTTTGATTTACATTATCATAGTTCTCATTGTATCTCATCAGTCACTGCAAATCTCTCCACTCATTCAAGGTGCTCCCCAAGGGTCTGTTCTTTGTCCTCTCTTGTTCTTCCTGTTTGTCCTTCCCACAGTCTCCACAGTCTTCTACAGTTTGACAACAACATACTCCTATGGCTTCTTCAAGAAATGAGCTTTAATTCTGAGTTGACATCAGCATGTATCAACTAAATGACGATCGAGCAAGCAGGGAAAGGAAAGATGATAACAGAAGTACAGCCCAAATATGAAATTATAAGATACAAAAAGCCTTGCATGCATTGTATAGACCTACCTCCAGTAGTTGAGTGTAGCCAGCAGCAGGACGGCACACACAGAGGTGAGGGCAGAGAGAGCCACAACAGGGAGGGGCTGGTCCATGTGGGCCAGTTCCAGGTCCAGATAGACGTCTGACCCCCTTGCCCTACACAGGCTGGTCACATTACTGGCAGCCTCTAAAAAAACAACAATAGTATAATGATATCAATTTAAAAAAATACTAAAAAAGAAAAACAATAAAGAACAATACTGATACTGATAGAGTGCGGTACTAGTTAAATTTTATTTTCAATGTAAACAGACAAACAGCCTTCATGTATTGGAACATGTTCAAAGAAAGCACATTTGTAGTATCCTTTCTTAAATAAACTACTTTAAAACTGTGTTTTCTCATAACAGAATAGAGTGCATGTCCGTATCCTTGCCCCGGGTCTGAGCCGATCCAAATAAAATTTGTTAAAATTGCTTTGACAAGGAGATTGAGGAAGTCATTTCCGGGGAGCAGGGCTTTCTCTTCATAATAATGTCTGGGCCTGTGCTTAGACTGGGTTTGAAAGCAGCTCAAATTGAATTGCTGTCCCTGGGTATTTGCTGGAATAATGCAGTATGCTGGAGCTGAGAGAGCTGAGGTAGTGGGGCCGCTCTTAGCTCCTGATGAAACTCTGTTAACTCTTCACTTTAGCCTGCATCCAGATAATTCCTTCACCGGACATCATCAGCTATTCATAACCACTCAGCTCAGGGCTGGAGTCCTGCGCACGGAGGTCACGGCTGCTTTTATTAACATACAAAAATAGCATAATATATCCTGCACTTTAGACCTTTCAGAGATCTTTCTCTGGCCCTTCAGTTTAATGTAAACGACTTCAGAAAGCATTGCGCTCACTGGAATTTATAGGCTGGTATCTTTAAAGCGTTGTAGTCTTATACATAATGAGGATAACCTTACCTTACAATATTAATTCTAATTATTTGTCTTGTTTTTTTCTTAGTTTTGATAGTAAAATCACAACACTGAAATCCATTTACACGTATAATGCCAAATAAAAATGTTCTGCTTCTATGTGTTATTTATATCTAAGGCATGAACATTGAACAGCCTAATTAATGAATTCAATGATTAAATACATGAAAAAGTAAAATCTATGACTCTCTCTGCTCACTGTTAGTAACCGCACTGTGCTGAACTGGCACTCACCGGACTGTTCTGTGCACTGTTCGTCTGCGCGTGCCTCCGCCTCTGTTTGTTCAATATCCGTGGAGTCTTCTCTCTTGGCCTCCTCTTCCTTTGACCTTTTTTCCTTCTTATTCTTCTTCTTCTTCCTCTCCTCGTCCTCTCCATCCTCGTTGCCCTCCTCGCCGTCGCCTTCGCGCTCCCGTTCCTCTGCGGACGCCTCTCGGGTCCCCTGCGCCGGTGCCGAGGCGCTGGGCCAAATGGAGCTGGGGAAAGAGGAGATGACCCCGCCGCTGAAGCCCAGGCCGGCCAGGAGCGTGCTGGTCAGGACGGACGCCACGGTGGCCTGGCTCCCGCTGGAGGAGGGGCCGATGCCTGTCGCCATGGAGACGAAGGAGAAGGGGATCCCGGAGGAGGTCCAGGTGGAGGAGCCCGAGGAGATGGGCGCCATGTCGGCCGAAGAGGCTGGAGACACTGTTGGCTGCAAGAAGCGAATACAAAAGTGATCCGAAATGAGAAATGTGTGTGTTTCATATTTTAGATTTATCAGTTTAGAAACACATGACTAAAGCGGCCAAATCATCATCGTTGTGGATATTTATTTACTTATGGGTAATGTATTCAGATTTTGAGTTCAAAACAGCATATCATATTCTAAAAGACTTTGTTCACAACATCTTGCTATAGACCAGAGATTCCCAAAGTGGGGAGTCACTGGGGGTCCTCAGAGGCACTGCAGGGGGGCCTCCAAAAGGGTCACATACCATTCACATTATAATAAGTTGAGTTTTAATGAACTTAATGTGCATTTGTTTAACCATAATAAGGATTTAGCCTATGCACTGCAAAAACAGATCTAAAAATGAACATTTCTTGATAATTTCCTGTTAATTTGAGCAGGTCAGTAAAGTCTGTTTGCACTTTAAACAAGAAAAACTAACAAGTCAGAATTTCTACTTAAATAAAGAAATTAAGTATGTTAAGAAAAGTGTAGTTACTAATATTTGCATTTTTATGTAAATATTTGTGAAATAAATGAGGAAAAGATTTTAAAAGAATGACGTCATAATAGTGGGGGTGCCCTGTGAATGTTGGATTGATATGGGGGGCCTCGACCTGCTGTTTTTTTTATTTTTTATTATTTCAATCTTATTCAAGTGATGATATTTATACGCCAAATAAATTGTCTAATTCTAAAATTGCATTATTATTTCAAAAGATTCATCAAGATGAAGCTGATAATGTGAACCACAGTTGATACACCGCCCTCTGCTGGAGGAACAGAGGGGGGAAACAGCAAACACACACGACTTACCATTCCAGTCTTCACTATCCTGGTGCCCTCAAAGATTCTGGTGGTGTTGGCTGAAAGAATCAAACAAACAAACAAATAACATGTGATATTGTTCGGTGATTGGCAACACATTTGTGCAAACTGCTTCCGCATAAACGTTTGATGTGTGTCGCACCTCTGAAGAGCATGCTCTGGCTGAAGTCACTGCGCATGTCGTTCATGCACACGGCCTGCACCCTGAACAGATACAGGACGTCCGGCGACACGGGGGTGATGACCGCCTCCTGCACACAGCACCAGGAAAACAGCAGTTAGCCATGAAGGATTGTATTGCTCTCACAAACTGAAGAATGATTGGCACAGTATGGACAACTCGCAAGACAAAAACACCAATGGATACCAACAAATTGAAGTCCCTTGAATGCGGGGTCCGGGGGGTGACATTGTTCTATTGGATCACGACCTTGAGCATGCACTCGGGCGGGTCGTAGCCGAGTGCAAAGTGCTTAGGAAAAAGAAATTGCTCCTTCAAATCTGAGGCTATGGTTTTTGACTGGACACGATTGGCTTGCCCTGCACAAGTTGGTGGAGTCTGAGAGCTCCTGATTCGAATGAAATTCAAGTGGGGTCGAGTGAGGGGAGAATGGAGTGTGAGATTGACAGGCAGATCGGTGCGCGGTGTCAACTGTACAAAATAAAACTCATGTGCAGCACTTCAAAAACAGAAAGAAAAGCACAATTTAAGCTTGAAGCAACTTGAAGAAAAAAAAAAAAAGAAAAGTGAAATCAATTTGAAAGCTTTGCTGTAGATTACTGACATGAGTATGAAGGATGTATTGTGAGGTTTTTTTTTTCATTTTATATGTAAAAATGGCCAAAACTGTCAACAAAATCTAAATAATAGATAGAGCCATATTTAAATTTACGATTTTATATTGTTGATGTATTAGTTGCAAATATTTTTTCAGATATATATTTTTCAATCCAGAGTTTGGATTGGATTTAAATAGTTTTTAACAAATGAATCAAATCTAATTTTGCGAGTTTTGAGATTCAAAACTCAATAAACGAGGCTAGGTTAGTTAGTTAAAAAGTGAAAAATCCTTCTAAAATGATTAGATATTGGGTTGCAACCAGTGGTGGGCGAAGTACTCATAACTCATAACTTTGCGGCTTCAAGATGTATTTGACTCTTTTCCTCTTCAATTCATTCTGGTTTAACCCGTGCAGATATAAATGACCAAAGAATAAAAAACTACAGATATATTGATACTAAAATACTTAGTAAACACTTCAGAATCAGAATCAGAATAGAATTATAGAATTTTTTTTTTTTTTTAGAAATGTAGTGGAGTAGAAAGTATTATATCCATCCATCCATCCATTTTCTTCCGCTTTATCCGGGGTCGGGTCGCGGAAAAGTATTATATTTGTTTGTCAAATGGAGTAAAAGTAATAAGTTGTCAACAAAAATACTACTCAAGTACAGTACAGATCCTCAAAAACTCTACTTAAGTACAGTAGAGCAGTTGTTCTCCCGTACCCCTCAGGCCTTTCATTTATACTCCGAGTACCCCCCGCTTCGATGGTTTTGCTGATTAGTGAGTGACAAAAAAAAAATCCAATTTATCAGGTAAAAGACAGCTAAATACTCTCACTCTTTACAGTTAAATGTTTTAAAATGTATTTTCTTTGACCATAATAATCAAAAATACAATTTGTTTCATCATTTTTTTTTATCTGACATTATTCCAAGTACCCCCTGCTAACCCCTTGCGTACCCCTGGTTGGGAACACTGCAGTAGAGTACTGTCACTGCCCACCACTGGTTGCAACAACGTAAGAGAAATGCATTTAGAGAAGATGAACAATGAATTTACAATTGGTCAAAAACATGAAAATAAAAGAAGAAAAGCATAATTGAAGAGGGTAGGTAGTTCCATCTGAAGAGGACAATAGCTGCAATAACCAGTAAGCAAGTATGTAATTACTGTCAAACCTTGCTTTGTAAAAATGTTTTTACCATTTCTGAACCCACACCTGAATAATCCAGCCCAGTTTAATACTTTGGAAGTAACATTACACCCACCAGCATTAAAAATACAAGTGTTAAGAAGTATAAAAGTGCAGGGTAATTATAGATCTTCGCAACTTGCAGCAAATGTGTGGCAAATGTTCTTAAATCCCCGTGCAGTTTGTGAGCCTGATACCATTGGCACAGTGCGTGGTGTAAGTGAAACTGCGGAGAGACTGATGGTTTTCAGAAGGCAGCGCTGTGTGAAATGTGGGTGTTAGCTCTCAATATCACAGAGGAGATCTCGGCTCCTCCGCAGACACACGGAGATTCGGATTCAGTCATTGTACAAGCTGCACGGAAACATCAACAGCTTCATCTACATCTGTGTCCACATCTCTGGCTCTGATCTCTATCTGCCCGGGACATATGGAGTCGTTACTGCAACACGGAGCCGTGGAGAGGATGCAATTTTCTGCCACAAAATGGTGTCATTGATTTAAAAAAAGGAGAGAAAACTCATTATAAGACGTACAGTCAGTTCAGTAGCAGTCACAGCACAGCAGAAATAACTAAAAAATAATAAGGTAGGTACAAACATATTCAAGCCTATTACTCATAATGATGGAAAGTAAAGTAAAAGATACAAGTAAAGAGTACAAATTTGAGGTATTTTCACTTAGGACATTTGACTTTTACGTCACTACATTTTAGAGCAGGAGTGTCGAAACTTTTTCCATGGAGTGTAAATGACATGGAGGGCCAAAGACCTGGATCTTAAATTGGATCATATTTAGTTTTTGTTTAGTCCTGATTTTAATTTAGCCCTGGATTTGTTGAGTCCTGGTTTAGTCATAGTTTAGTCCTGGTTAGACCTGGTTCAGACCTGATTTAATGGCTTTTAGTCCCATTTTAGCACTAGTTTGGACCTCCTTTAATCCAGGATTAGACCTGATTTGGTCCCTGTTTTAACCCTAGTATAGATCTGGTTTAGACCTGGTTTAGACCTGTTTTGACCTGGTTTAGACTAGGCTGGGTTAGGGTTGGTTTAGTCCTGGAATAAACCTGGTTTACTCTTAGATTAGACCATATTTACTTATTAATTAGTTCTGATTTAGTCTTGGATAAAGATTTGTTTAGTCCTGGTTTAGACCTGGTTTAATCCTGGCACAGGTCCATCCTGGTTTGGGCCTACTTTAATCCAGGATTTAACCTAGTCCTTGTTATAGTCCTGTGTTTTATTTTAGGTTTTAATTGTGTAGAATTTTAACAATTCTTGCAGAAAAAGTAATCTCTGATGATGTGTGCCAATTCAACAAGAAGTTTGTGGACCACCAAAAATTGGTCTGAGGGCCGCACTTTGGGCATCCCTGTTTAAGAGCCTGTATCTGTACTTTCTACTTCACTACATTTTTTGAACTAAAGTAAAAGTATTTTGAATAGCTGTTTAAATGTAAAATGTATTTTCATTGTGACGAACAATCGGTGAATCTCAAGCTAAAGTCACAAAGTAAAGTCGTACCACAAAACCGTATCAGAAACATCAGAATTTGAAAGTCTAAAACATTAGTAGATCAAACAGTCTGTGGTTTAGACCTGATTTAGTCCTAGTTTAGAACTGGCTTGAATACAAAAGCACAAATCTTCATCAGGCTGACAGGGCCCAGTGTGCAGTGGAGTACCCCAGGGGTCTATTCTTAGGCCTATTCTTTTTTCTTTGTATGTCTTACCACTTGTAGCGAACAATTTTTATGCAGATGACTCACAAATTCACATCCCCCTAAAGAAAAACATCTCCCTGGCACCCCTTCTAAACAGCTTGCATGATGTCAAGGCTTCGTTGGCAAATAACTTTTTAAATCTGAGTCCAAGACAGAAATCTTTGTTTTAAAACCTCTTTTGTTTTTAATTCTGTCTTCTCGTAAGCAGTTCATCAGCTTGACAAGCAGATAAATGTTACTGTAAATCCAGTTTTAATCATGTTCGGCTTTCATCTCATCTTAAACCGGTTTTATCTTTTGGGGTTTGAAGCTTTTATCTCTAAACGTCTTGACTACTGTAATGCACTGCACACTGGAATCAGCAAAGCAAATCTCGCAGGCGTATAGTTGGTTCACAATCCTGCGGCACGCCTTTTAACCGGCACATGACGTAGAGAGCACATCACGCCGACTTTATCCTCATTGCACTGGCTCTTGGTTCACTTTAGAATATGCTGAAATCATTTGAAAATGTCGACTTAATTATAATTCTCTGAAGGCCAAGGTTTTGTTTTTACTTATACTCATTAGAAAGAACTGACTTGGAGATACGACCATGAGCTGACGTGTTGATTTGTATTCACCTTTCTGATGCTAACTAGTGATGTCATTGAGTCACGTTAATCTTATACGGTGATGACACAAAGAAATGGGACACAAAGCCTCATTTGGATGACAGTTCCCACAAAATTTGTAGTTTATTCCATATTGTTGGAGTTGTCAAGTGTCTAAAAACTTGCCAGTAGTGTGACAGTTAAAGGAATGCTGTGAAATGTATCTACAACCATCATGACAGGAGTGGTTATAAGCAAAATTCCCAGAAAATTGACTGCTCTGACGCATCATGATGGAATTCACTTCATTCTGTAAGACAGGGTTCCCACCAGTGTTGCCAGATGTACGAAAACTATCGTATTTGTACTGTAATTTAGACCTCTGTGCGACGTACAATCAATAATGCCCAAAATCCCCTAATGTACGATCATTTCAGAGCGCCAGATAATGTCTGTTTGAATGCATTTTGCGGTCTCTGCAGCACTTTGCTGTCCGCCAGATCTGGAGTCAGATTCAGCCTCCGTGAGCCCACAGAGCGCGCCATAACTTAACAAGTTTAATGAGTTAAGTCCGAACCACAGTTAGGAGACTGAAGTAGGAAGGTTAACAGCAGTATCAGGCGTAAATTATGTCTGTTGTGAGTGTGGGGCTCTAATTCTGACATGTATCTCCTTAATTTTTACATTGCAAACATATGTAGGTGCGTTTTCGTCATTTCATAATTTTGGGCTGTTATACGATAATTTGATTTTAGGAATCTGGCAACCCTGGTTCCCACTCTTTACTTGAAATCATTTTCCAGGATTTTCTGTGACATTTAAAAGTGCAAAAATACATAAAAACATTGTGATTACATATTTCTCGGTCCTCTCTGCCCTCCTCACTCACCAGCGCCCCCTGTGGATGCGATCTATGAAGCTTTTGGGTCTGAAGAGATTCAAGCTTAGACATGTAAAGCATATGTTTTCCGAGTCCTCCCCGGGGATAATCTTTAAATAGAAGATCATTTTTCCTGTGTTCAGGAGCAGAATCAGCTCATCTTTAGTCTGGTGTGGTGGGCAAAGAATCGCTTACATTATTTTAAACAGAAAAGCAAAGGGAGGAGGAATATTTTCAAGGACAAAATATGTTTTTCCAGGACATTTGACATTTTTGGGCATTTTCCATGTGTTTTCCATGACTAGACAAAGGGTAGGCAATTTTCCAGGTTTTTAAGGTTTTCCAGGTAGAGTAGGAACCCCGTAAGAGCCGGCAAAATGTCATCACATTTTTACAAGTTTGAAGAAGAAAAGAACTCTCATCAGTAAAGAATACAACAGGAAGTGATTGAGGTTCTTGTGACTACCGTATTTTCCGGACTATAAGTCGCACCAGCCAAAAAATGCATAATGAAGCAGAAAAAAAACATATATGAGTCGCACTGGACTATAAGTTGCATTTTTTGGGGGAAATTTATTTTACAACAGAGACCAAGAACAGACATTTCATCTTGAAAGGCAATTTATAATAATAACAATAGAATAGAGAACAACAGGCTGAATAGGTGTACGGTATGCTCACGTAACACATTGATGGTTATTCAGCTACACAAAGCATAAACAACCAACTGAAAAGGTGTCTGGTATGTAAACTTAACATATTCATTCATATAGATAAGTTGCACCTGAGTATGAGTAGCAGGACCAGCCAAACTATGAGAAAAAGTGTGACTTATAGTCCGGAAAATACGGTAATAATGGTGTCGTTTGAGATGAGGATGTTTTGCCAATCATTGTCACTATATTACATTTATATTTTCTCCAAATTTACAGCGGCCAGTGAATGTATTTAGTTTATAACAAGGCCATAATACTGGACCATTGTGAGCAGCTTGTCATTGTGCACGAGCATTGCAATGGGTGCGGCTCGGGGTTGACATTGTTAGAGATGCAACACACATGATGAAGGCCCATATAGGCACTGCTTTATTCTGCCATAAACGCTCCACGATACACGCTATGAGATATCATTGGTGTCATGGTAACGCAGCACTATGTTCCCATTGTCTATTTTGTTCAGAACGGCATGAAGGACGCCCGGAATTGAATGTCTCTGGGCCGCTATTTGTGGAAAAATGCATACTTCCATTTAAATTTAAGGTGCACGGCTACCGCTCCAGTAATGCAATTGTGATTTTGTCCATTCCTGGTGTCAAGTGAGGAGCGCAAGTTCTGACGGAGAGGTGTGAAGAGTGAGGTCGGCGGCATGAAGAATTCTGGATCTAATGATGAAGGATAAAGCCTTTCTCTGTTCCGGGGCAGGCTTTGAGCTTTACAGCCAGGGGGCGCTCTGATCTGCAGTTTCCCCACACTGCCCCTGGCCCAAGGTCATGCTTTGTGCTCAGTATCCCCTCCAGCGCCGCATTAGTATTCTGCGCTGAGTGGCAGACCACAGCGTGAGGGAATGAGCTCTGGTCTGCTCCGGGACCTCAGCTGGACCTACTCTGAGAGAAGCTTATTATAATGTAACTAACAGAATGGATTCAATTTTCTGCCTTGCGTGTTGTTTTAGCAGGTTATTTCACGACTATCGCAAGATATAAGGCTACTGTAGTCAAATTCAAAGACAAGTGGGTAAATAATGTCTAATATCTAAAAGGAAAAGCATAGGGAAGTTTGTGCTATCAAACTTTAACAGTTGGAGAGACGAGAAATGTCACTGCTATTATTAGCTTCAGAAAGGTGACTGAGGGAATGCAAATGGGAAGACAAAAATATCAGCAATGAAAGAAAAAGGAGCAGGGCATTTATACAAGATTATGTGTCATCCACAATCAAATGTGCCTCAGGAGTATTTTGTATCATTTCATGTTGTCAGTCATATTAGAATTTCAATGTTTATTCCACGCCGATTTCCAGGCCTTTCTGGATGTTCTGTGAAGTCTCATAAGAATACATTAAAATCAGTATAGAGCCATCTAAACCCTGCAGATTTATTGGTAGAGCATATTTCTTCTTTACTTTTAAGAATAGTGACTGTGCAGTTTTAAGATCCTCTGGGAACTGATTCCTGCATAGTGAGCGACTAAAGGCACTTTCACCCAGCCTAGTCCTCACTCTGGGCACCTGTAGTTGGCCACTCCCGTCTGACCTCAGGGTCCTGCTGGGGGGTGTAAGGTACCAGCATCTCAGTCAGATACTCTGGTTCTACTCCATTTAATCATTTATAACAACTATAGGGCTGGGCGATATGATGATAAAAATTGAATCGTGATCTGATCTCCATGACGATCTACTTTTTTGGTAACATCGTCATATCGTGATTCAGTGGCTTTTATGTGAGCTCAAATACTTTCTCTCCACTCACTGCTTCTACTGTCAGGATTAAACCAGAACTAAACCAGGAGAAAACCAGGTCTGAACCAGGAGAAAACTAGGTCTAAACTAGGTCTGAACCAGGTCTAAACCAGGAGAAAACTAGGTCTAAACTAGGTCTGAACCAGGAGAAAACTAGGTCTAAACCAGGACGAAACCAGGTCTAAACCAGGAGAAAACTAGGTCTAAACAAGGTCTAACCCAGGTCTAAAATCGGACAATATCACGGACTGAATCTGGATTAAACCAGGTCTAAACCAAGAAGTAAACCGGACTAAAGCAGAGACTGAAATCAAGGTCTAAACCAGGAACAGAACACTAGGATGATTACCCTGGACTAAACCAGGACTAAAC
>OMNZ01109822.1:2936-15394 GCA_900303255.1 Lesueurigobius sanzi | reverse complement strand
CTGGAGGGGCAAAGTATTAGCATAACCAACATGGCACACAATGATTATTCCAAACACTGTATTATATTATGCAAATGCCGCAGGTAATTCAATGATGAGCTCAGGTTCATTGAGATTAGGGCTCACGTGCCCATACCCCCAACCAAATTGATTAGTGCGCTCATAAGGAAGCACTGGAGTTGTTCCATTCACAACCTGTGCTGTGTCCCCTGTGGCCAAGCATTACTAAAACCATTAGTCTCTCACACACATGCGCACCATGTGGAGTCAGCCAGTGACCTCTGCACAGACAGACCATATTTAACACATTAAATCAGGCTGAGCCCGTTCAGCCGTGCCACTGTCGGACACAGGGTCTCCCAGACGAATGTACGATAAGGTCACAACACCATCTACACATTTTATAATTATGAGGAGACACTGCAGCAAATCATTTTTATTTTTTTCAAATTTCAGGGTTTGGGCCAGTTTGCTCTCTCATAAACTTTCACCTGGAAACAAAAAAATGACCAAATCTTTACAGAAAGGAGTGTAATTATTGCACAGATTCAACGGTGACAGAACTATATGGGAAATTGTAACTTAAATGACCATTTTCTCATTGTGGTGACAACATCTCCACTTTAGTAGCTCCTACAGACTCCACACTTTCCAGTTTTGTGATTTAATGAGTTTTGAACCCCAAAAACAAAGCAAAAGTTACATTTAAAAACAGATTTACTCACAAATACAGTTGCGGCCAAAAGTTTACATACCCTGGTCATGATTAGTGGTTGCGTGAAACCATTTATTGTCAACAAACCTGTTTGAAACTAGCTAGTTATTGGGTTTTTCAGAAAAATCCCTCTGAAGTAAACAAGTGCAACTTATTGTGAAGATTAGGAGATGTATTTGTTTCCAGGTGCAAATTGTACATGTTAAGAGAGCTGTCACAAACCTGATATTTGAAAAAAGAAAAGAAACAATAGACTTTTGGCTGAAGAGTCTCTCCATAACATAAAGCATACATGCGTTGTGGTCATTCTCGTCTCTACATGTGTCTGTTTTCTCGGTTTGTTTGTGCGGTGGATGAAACAGGCCGGTCCCTGGACACAAAGCCTTTGTGATGAAGAGATCCTCTTACAGCTTTCATCAGAGATAAGCGGCCCTCACTGCACTCGCACACACAGGAGGGATGTGAGGTGGCAGAGAGTGATGGAGGCGGGGGTCCAGTCGGGGGCCGTGATGGTGGTGGTGGGGGGGTCTACACAGGTGGAAGTGCTCCGCTCTCATACGTCTCTGAGAGGCCATTTGGCGGAGGAAAGGACATGTTTGGCCCCGCGGCGTGTTGACCACAGGTGATGGATGAGCGGGCCTTGATTGTGGGGTGGGCTGCGGGCTTCAGCTCTGGAAGGACCGCACCAGGCCACTGCTCCGGAGCATCTGATGGGGGGCCGCTGAGGCTCTGAACACTGTCTAGTTGGCAGCGGCACAAGTACGAGCTGGAGGACAAATATTCCTAAATGTGTGGTTATTGGTGAAGGCCTCCCCTAAGGATGTCCCGGCTCTGAATATTTGAGTCACGATTATTGCGAGAAAAAATATTATATTATCGGAATTATCGGGGTCTTTGGCCATCAGATGATAAACTCGTGGGTACCATCTGATAGCTACCACACTGTGTATTATGGACTGTTGCACCTCATATATTTCTGCACTTTAAGTAACGCTGCTAAATACTGTACTGTAAATCGACGATATTGTACACTTATTTGTATATTGTGTATTGCTTTTTTTGATGTGTATTTTACTGTGTATGTTGAAAGTCCATCTTGGCAAGAACTACAGATGAAAATTAACATGGGGCTAAATCTGGTGCAATTAGTTAAAAAGAAATAGACACGCACATCCAAAAGCTGTTAAACCTGCTGGATCCAAAATGACATTACAAAGATTTTAAATAAGCAGCACAGCAGTTGGAGCTCCCAATTTTTTTTAATTTCTTCTTACACCATATGTGACATTTCGGGCCACATGCCCTTCATCAGACATGAATCTAAAAATGAATATAAATCTGGTGCAGCCATCTTTAAAATGTAACTGCACATTGTCCTTCCAATAAATAAACTAAGCTAAAAGGAAGAAAATGCAGAGAATGTCTCTAAATCTTACTAAAAGTACTGTCCAAATGTGCTTGCAGTTTCACTTTGGTTTTTATTGGTATTCTCGAGGTCAGACATCCAGGGTCATGTACTCCCATAATGCACTGCGCACGCATAGCAACGCAGCGTAGGGTAAAACAAACAAGCGACATGAAGTGGAAGACAAACGTTAGTATCCATAACTGACATAACTGACCAGGCAGTGGCACAGTCTTTGGGTTCAGCAAATCCTCCAGAGACACTGCCCCTGGATGACAGCTGCTACCAGCGGTATTTCCGTGTTTGTAGGCCCAGCTTGCGGAGCTGTTGTCCCGGCCGGCATTGGAGCTAACACTGCTAACTATCCCCCGCTATCTTCCGCCGCTCCCGCTGGCTGCCCTTCTGTCTTCGGTTAGTAAATCAACCAATGCTCAATAAAATATAGCTAAATTGTATAATATTTCCAGTTGAGGTCACTTTATATAAAGAATTGGCCATGAAATAAAGATGGATGGAAGATTTTTAGATTAGATTAGTTTATTTGAAAGGGGACAGTGCAATTTCATAAAACACATGATTAGACACAGTTAGAAAGCCGAGAATTAACCAGAAGGCTGTGTTTCATCTGTAGTCCCCTGGCCATGATGTAAGAAAGCACTAACAGGCTTGTCTTTTAGTGCTGGCAGATGTAGGTGTTAATAATTGTTCTCTCTGCACACTTAATGTATTTTTGGTGGAACACTGGAGGCCATTTCATCAGGCTTTAATGTTGAGTGTGCTCCGTTTGGGCACAAACTGTATCCACTATACGGCTTATTAATTCCTAGTCTGCGAAACCTTTCATTGACAATGGCAATAAATCCTATTCTTTTCTGATTCTGATTATGAGAAACGATTTACCTTGAATCTTAAAACTCTCTAATTAATCTACCGTGAGCTTTTAATACCACAGTAATGGCAAAGCCGGTTAATCACAGGCTTTTATATTCTTTAACTAATGTTTTATTTGTTTACTCTTTAATAGAGAAGTGCTAAGGTAAGATTTAGTATTATGCTTTTGCCTTTTGTCCTCACCAAAACATTGTCTAGTTGAGTTCGCAGTCAGTGAAGCAGATGTGGTGAAAGTAGGTCAATGTTAGATACAATAGCAACAACAAAAATCTTTCATAAGGATTAAAAATAAATGAGTAAAGAGATGAGATTTTTGATTAACACAGCTGAAATAACAATTATATATGATCACTAACAATGTAATGCTTTGAATATTTGTAGAAAGGCGAGACACAGCAGGTGAATAGGGAAAAAAATGTAATTGAATAATATCAATTAGAAACCTTTGCTGTAAATTACTGACGTAAATATGAGGTTTCCCATCATTTCATCGTTTTTTTTTTAATCCTATATTTTCAACAACAAAATCTAAATAATGGATAAAGCTAGATTTAAATGCATGGTTTTATTTTGTTGATATGTTAGATACAAAGAATTGTTCAGAGGGGATTTTGGATATCTTATTCAGTATTTTAATAAACTAGGAATTCTAATTTCTCCGTGCTTTTTGGGGTTGAAAACTCAATAAATCAGGCTAGGAATTAAATATTGAAAAATTGTTCTGAACAAACCTGCAGAATACCATACTACCTAAGTCCAAGAAGCTGTTAAATTGGAGATGTTGTTGCAAGAGTATAAGAATCAAAAACCTTATTGTGAAGTATGTATGTTTCCAGGTGAACGTTTATATGTGAAGAAATTAAACTGGCCCAAATTATTTTTCTGAAAATTAAGAAAAATGACATTTGCTTATAGTGTCTCCCCCTAATTTGAGTAATTTTGTCTTGACAACTAAAAAAAATCTCTCAATGGAAGGAAAAAACCTTGTTGAGACCATACCGTGTAAATATAGAGGTAGTAAAGCACTCAGTATGAGTCCCTCAGACTTCTTGCGTTCCTACCTCTACATTTACACGGTATGGTCTCTGCAAGGTTTTTTCTGCTTGTGCATTATGTGACGGCTCAGTCTTTGAGAGCACCTTTATGCCTACCACACTTCTCTAAAAAATAGTTTTGAGCCAATTGAAGCACTCATCCTCATGAACAATTTTTACCAGAATAAAGCCCTATTCGCATTGGATTAAAATTACCTGGGGACCGCAGATACAAAGTAAAAATTACTGACGTCCTCAGAGTTTCTTTTCCCCTGCGAATCTGCCATGTCAGTAATTTTGAAGGTAAAAATCCCCCCTATAATGGAGTTAATATCTATTAACTGAGGTTCGGGAGCAGGACCAGGCTCAACCTCCCTTCGTCAAGCCACTCCCTCAAACCAGCCACACCTCTAATCGCCCCCCTTTCTAACCAGCCAAGCCCCTCCATTCTGTTCGCTTGAACTGTCAACCCCACCCTCCCTTCCCATTTCTCATGTTTTGTCTTTCAGGGCTGATTTCCTGCGCAGAATGGGGGCCCTGAAGCTGTCGGGGAGACAGCGTTTTCAGAGACGGAGCCCTCACCCACAGTCTCATCTGCCCATCATCACGTCTACAGAATTCTGTCATTTCAATAAATTCCTCAAATGCATTAGGTTGTGGCGGAAGAGTTTGATGCTAAGATTTGGAGGATGCTGTGACAGAGCGATTGGATTAAAAGAGAAAGACAACAGCAGTTTAAGTCAGAAAAGTGAGCGAATAAAAATCACCAAGGTCCTGAGGTAATTTCAGTTTTACCGATGTCCCTAGGTAATTTCAATCCAATGCGAATCAGGCTTATAACTTGAGCTCTTTTTTCAAATAAAATTAGATTCATTACCTAATTATTAAATGTTTATTTTAGGCACACTGCAAGCTTTTTGTTATTCTAAGCACAAAAATACTTATTCCATTGGCAGGTAATTTAGTCATCTGCTCAATTCAAGACCAAATTATCTAACTTAAAGAAAATTGTACTATATCTAGATTTGTTTTTGCAGTGAATACCCAAACAGGAATACTCTAACTATCCAAGGCAGAATAGCACTACAGAATTCAATTCCAATTCAGCAACTTTCAGTCAATGTGAGAAAACAGGGGATGTTTACACAACACTTCATAATTTCAATCTGAATCTCTCTGTGTGGGAGGCTCAGTTGTGTCTTTAACACATCTGTGAAAAGAATTCATGTGTGAACCAAGTGCTGCTGGGTGTCACAAAATTTAATATTGATAAAAAATACATATATAGTGGTAGTTTTGAAGTGTGAGGAAAGAGAAATGTCCATGTGAGGCTTACTCACAGTTTAAAAGCACTGCTGTCATACTACAGGTGCTCAATGCATTATTGTTTTTGACATGTTTTTATCTTTGACAATACTTTAATGGAATTGCTAATATATATATATATATATATATATATATTTTTTTTTTTTAAGTAATGTTCACAGTACTGTTGAACACTTAAGTAGTAAGTTTTTACAAGAAATGGGGCCAACAGTCAGTTCACAATGCAATTTGCTCAGACACTTAAAAACTGCCTGGTAAATGTACTTTCCAATCTGTGTACTTTTCTTTCATTCGACTAATGTTACATTAGCAGCCAAACTGTGAATTTTTACTATCCTCATTCAGTGGCGGGGCCCAAGGACGCACAAAACCATAATAGAGCAGCTCTCACTGTTGGAAGGGCTCTAAATTGAGTGGCTCTCGGTCAGCCTCTTGTGCTGCTCACTGTATACTTACGACTGAGCACTTGGTTCTGTACAGCTGTTATCTGGACACCTACGTAACCTGAAAGTTCCAGCACATCCGCAAGTTCACAGTGCGTTGGCGGAAATAGACGGATGTTCAAACTTTGCATTATGTTACTGTAAAAGTCTAACTTGAAAGGAATATTAATATGCTCTACTAGGAAGTCAACCATTTAGACATCAGCCATGCCATCGCCACTGTGTTGTTTAATTTTGCATCACCCAAATCCTAAGCTTCTGTTTTCTAAGTTTGTTTTTTTCCATTATTGCTAGATCTCATAAAGGTGACCCAGTGGATGTACAGTATGGCTGGTAAATGTTTTTTAAGGTGACTGTGTTGCCATGGAGATGGTTAGAGTTCAGCTCAGCGTCAGGCTGCAGCTCACAGACAGGAGCAGGAGCGGAGCTGACACAGGCTACAGAGGGACTGGGACCCCACAGCAGAGGGGCTACGGGGCCCCACTGGGAAACACAATTTATTTTTGTATCGCCCAATATCACAACAAGAGAAGCTGTGTTGATGTCTGTGAAGCCCCTCTGAAGCCTCTGAGGTCACACAGTTTCACAGTGAAACAAGGAGCAAATGTAGTGTCCAATCAGGATTTGACAGTAAATAAATAAGACAGTAGATACATAAATATAAATTAATAAAAGTAATACCAGTGTTGCTATAACAACTATGGTGAGTAAAGTATGAATAATGCAGCCTGTTCTTTTTTTTTTTTTTAATCCAGTGTACCTAAGAGTTGTTTTATACAGTTTATACAGTTTTTTTTATTGATAGATGCTAAGATACACTTATTTTATCATTATTAGTCTTTTTTATTTTTATTTTATTGTATTCCCAAGGGTGTTCAACCAGTGGTCTGTGGCCCTCTGGTGGTCCGTGGCAGTACTGCTGGTGGTCCGTGACTTGCTATCCAGTTTAACTACTAAAAATACATTAGGGCCGCTGCATATTGAATATTCATGAATATCAAGTTGATATATTTTTCTTTTAATAATTCTACTTGTGTTATTTTAAACATTTGAGAACACAAAGCATTGTCAAATAAAGTATAGACTACTGCTTAGTCTGAATGGTGGTCCCTGGGGCAGAACCAGTTGAAAATCCCTGCTATTCCAGTATTATTACTACTGTTTGCAAACCATTTTCTTCTTGATGGGACATTTTCTGACTTTTTGCACCCCACTGTGTGATCCTGTCCTAAGAGCTGTTGTAACAAGTACATTTCTCCATTTTGAGATCAATAAAGAACTATCTTATCTTATCTTCTAATTTTTATCATTGTGTAATAAGATGGTCATCTAAAATACACCAGATCGCACTAAATTACATCTGTGTAATTCAACATTTCCTGGGGGAGTAACCCCAGACCCCCCACATAAATATATTTTCACCTTTCTATTCTTAAACTATGGCCCTAGTTGCAAAGGCTTGCAATACAAGTGTAAGCCATTATTACGTATTA
This sequence comes from Lesueurigobius sanzi, assembly GCA_900303255.1. Lineage (NCBI taxonomy): Eukaryota > Metazoa > Chordata > Actinopteri > Gobiiformes > Gobiidae > Lesueurigobius > Lesueurigobius sanzi. The sequence continues at coordinate 8,087 of OMNZ01109822.1, read as the reverse complement.
GGCTACAGTCCTGTAGGACTTTGACCAACTTTAAAATGTCAATCATGTGCTGGATTATTACAGTGCACAAATATTCATTTAATGAAAAATACATGTTTTGTCAGTAGTATTTTCCTGTTTACAAAATATGCGGCGCACAACCTGTCATCGTAGGTGAATTTTTGCCCACAAGCCAAAATGAGTTTGACACTCCTGACCTAGAGCATCATAGAGGCTGCTATGACGGAAAGTAAAGGCGGCATCAATGAAAAGCGCTTTATGAGTAAAAAAAATATTGATTGATTGATAATAGCATGGTGAACTCTCTCCAGATATGAGTCAAAACATAAATAACATGTTATCTGTCCTGTCTTTCCCACATTTCCCTCAATACCAACCGTTACATTTCTACTTACAATAAACAGGTCCCACTGCAGCGCCCAAGGACACAGTGAATACAGCTTACAGCACGGGAAAGGGGCCTAATGCCAACTCTCTCTCTCCCTAACACCCACACCCACCCACCCACACACACAGTCTAGCATCAGTGTTGAGGGGAAACATAGGTGCTGGTCGCATCTCCGAGTGTGGACCATATGGAAATGTCTATAGTGGGGGAAAGAGGGTGGTGGTGCTGGGTAAACCTGGGAGGACAGTTGACACAGCACAGATGCTACATGACCACACATCAACTCACATATTACACACGCATCTACATACACACGCATGCAAACACGTGCACACGCACGTACAGCGAGAGGTAATGAGGGAGCAGTGTGCAGACTGGTGAGCCTCCAACTGCCTTATGCTCGGGGAGTTCGCTCCGAGAGATGCCCACCACCAGCACACACTCACGCACTGTGTCCAACCTTCATCTATTCACTTTCACAAATCCTACCAGCGAGAGCAAAAACTAGTGCGAGATGAAACCCGCCACGAAAACAAAATGTACTTTATTTGTTAAAAGTAATCAGCTTTTGATATTGAGTCACGCTATGTTTAGTGCAACTCTTGGCCTGAGGAGGGGTAAAACCTGGACAACAGCCATGAAAGCAGCTGGACAGGATCTCTCCCATTCTTTAACAGCGACAGAAGGAGGAAGTTGAATTTTAATTGCTATGGTCCCGATTCGTGTCCAGCTCTTACGAACGCTTCTGCATATCCTGATTCTTCACTTACATGAATTTAAATGCATGTTTTAGCACTTTCAGGCTGCCAACCAGAGTGTCCTGGCAACACCGACAAGTCCCAGCAAAAAAGGCACAAGAGACCCATTCCATGCCATGCACCACAATTATAAGTTTGAATGGCATACGAGCTAAGTTGTAATTGTTGACTTTAGAGCATTGTCTCTATAACGAATTTCAATACATGTCTGTTTTGGAAAGTCTAACATAGCCCCTAATCTCGCAGTCACCAAGTGTCGCGCATATAGCAGTAGTTATATCATTCTGTTGGTGATACACAACTCACTATTTCCACTAGCGCTGTGCACGGAGTACTTGACAATATTTGTATCATATTGAGACACCTGTATCATGACCATAGACCGTGGATACATGGACGTAGCCCATGTGACTTTCCCCACTGTTTCCAGCGCAGGTTAATGAGGCAAATTCATGCTAGCATTTGGTTGTTTTTTGGAAACAATTCCATATTAAGGTGTGTGCGAATTAGCTTGAAAATACTAAAAGACAAAGAACAGGATGGTGTAGTGTGTGGTAAGATAAGCACACAAGGGCCATATTAACAACACTATTTTAACACTATATATGTAAGTCAATGGGCACTTCCGGCTTCCGCAAACAATCCCTGTATGCTAGCGCGCGTCGACCAGAGCTAGCCAATTAGCTCTCTATATGATCCACACTATGATCGTGACACGCAAATAATAAAAGAAAATTGATTTAATATGCGTGTTTGGCTAATTCAGAACGTATCACAACACGCACTAACAACTACAATAGCAAGTTTACCTTGCTGTGTATAGTCTATATAGTCTCCATAATAAAAACTTGTATTTAGTGCACCTTTACGATCATTTTTCATGCGTTTCATGGACACTGTATCAGGACACTCTTGTATCAGGATAGATAACGTATCATGAAGCCCTCATTTCCACAAGCCACATCACAGGGATCTGGCACTTCAGTAAACTCTAAGTTTGATAAAAATATATTCCTCCAGTAAAGATAGATCAAATTTGACTCTAAAGGCACCCTGTATTTATGGACACATTTTTAATTTGATATAGAGCTTCTGTTAATGAGGAAACAGACTACTATTTTCAAATGAATGTGCCTATTGTAAAAGTGTATGCTGTTTTAAATGGTAAGTTGAAACATGACATGTATATTTTCTATGTATTGTGAATTTTGTACAGCCTTTTACAAACATGCACGTTCAGAACACTACTAGGCAGCTAATTCCAGAAGAGCCACTCATTTTATCCCACCTGGAGGAGATACTACCAGACCCTTAGTGTCGAGTGCAGCTCGGGCAACTGTTTGCCCAGAAAAAGCGATGAATCTGTGGCACAGCTTGTGACAAGAACCATGTATGGTGGAAATATCAGCATTTATAGCTCCATGGCTGTGAAGACCTTTGCCAGTTTCTCTGGGCAGCCTTAAGTTATAGCTGCTGCGGTAATAACGCATCATCCCCTGCTCCACACGCGACAAACCCAGACAACTCATTTGTTCATGGGCAAAATACTGAAGTACCATGGCTTTTTTTGACACGTACTGTATGTACAACTTGTGTTCACAGTAGTTGCATAAGCCTCACTATAGATTATCAATTTAAAAAAGCTTTGAAAAAACTGTTTCCGAGTCATTTTCCTTTGTAATTTGTATTTCTAAAGTTTTCTGGAAGTGTTAAGCCCCTTGAGGGTTTTTGGCAACCACTCCATACATTAATTATTCATATTGTATAATGTTCTATAATGTGAAAATAAATAAACAACTGCCATGTCGGATAAGGCAGTGTGCGCTAGTTGTCGTACCTTTGGAGGCCTCGGTTCCCAGGGGCCCGCTGTTGTCGGTCAGCTCCGGCAGCCAGGCATCTTTCACGGCAGATTTGTAAACCAGCCGATTGTCCAGGCTCTGAGTGGGCCTGAAGTTACTGCGTAGGTACTCCACGCTCTTCACATGGTCCTGCTGCTCCGTGGTGAAGATCGAGTAGAACGCCTCCAACTGGGAACGCACACAGGAGCACAGAAGACTTACACCAGTGATCAAATCATTGCACAAGAAAATAATTAGGATTTCATCATATATTTTACATTCTGATTATTCCAAATTGTTTCCACAGAGAGGTTGTAGTTAGGTCAGTGAGAAAGAGACAGAAAGAACATTGAACAAGAGCATAAATTAAAGAAAGGCAATAAAAAAAACACCAAATTATATAACAGGGTAAAGTAGGCCGAAATGAAAATAGGATGAATTGGAATTTTAAATGATGTCGAAGAGTTGAAACCTGCCTGAAGGGGTTAGAGTTTCCTAACGCAAGATGGTATCAAGCAAACAGATCATCAGATGTTTTCCCTTTAACACGGGGCATTTGAGACACAGTGTAACTATTTACCTTAATAAAGAAGAACTCTGTAACTGCTTGATGTGTGAATAACATTTATTGCATCGCTGTATGATGCCTCTGGGGGAAAAAAACAAAACCCATTTGCAAGTATGAGCAAAACCCATAAAATATGCCTTTATCCACGCTATTATCCATTCATCAAAAGAAGAGGAAAAAACTACTATGTGTGAAAAAGATGCTAAAAGTCAAGCAGAGCGTGGAATGAGAGTCATCTGGACTGTCACTGATCAAAACGGCGTCTTTGGCACCACCGGGAGATGAGGAGAGCTAAGCAAAATGGGCTTTACTCAATTTTATGTAACTGTGAGCGCCGTTTCTCATTGGCTCCACGAAAGAACATTGACTTATTTGTGTTTATTTGGTATTTAATGAAAATCTCTCTTAAGTAAAACAGCACCGTGGGACAAAATGGTGGATTTGTTAATCACATTTGCAGTGTGTTGGCTGGATGTTGGAGTTGGCCCCTTTCTCCGTGGTGCTGTTTGTCGGAGACATGCTGCGTGGCTGTGGAGAAGCAGACATGGATTTGCTCAGTGTGATTGGAGTGTCATCTCTGTCTGAGCTGGCGCACTCGCTATATGTGCCGGGGAACGATCGAACGAGTCCAGGGCTGTGCGGAAAGCTGAGGGTGGAGCTCACTAAAGTCTCGAATTAATGATAACATTTACATAAACTGGCAGCAAACTCTGGTTACTGTGATCAAATATTGCAAGTTTTCATATAAAAGCAAGTCATTTTAAGCATCAAAATAGCCAGAATTGCCTATATTTTTGGCAACAATATCTAAATAATGGATGGATAATCAGTATAGTCAGCCTGGAGTCAGGTTTAAATGTATGGTTTTATGTTGATGTATTAGTTACAGAGATTCTTTCAGGGGATTTTGAATAAGCTAGTTACTAGTGAAAAAAATATGGTGCTTGTAGGTGCTACTAATAAAGTGGAGATGTTGTCAACACATTATGAGAAAAATGCATTTTGAGAACCTTATCATGAACATTTGGCCTATTATTTGTTTCTAAGATAAGATAAGATACTTCAGTCTTCATCTGTACTCTGAATGAAATACTGTATATAACCCAGAAAATGGCTGGTTGCTCTATAATCCAGTGTAGCAAAAATCATAAAGGGTGCTCTTGGAACAAAAGGGATCAAAGTTTAGATGGAAATAGCATGGTACCTAAGTGTGGAAATGACAGTGACAACATGGAAACAGGACCTAGATTTAGTTTATTTCACAGTGACTAATCCAAACCTAATATAAAGATTGTAAATACCTAGGCGAGTATGGCACGTATCTTTCTATGGAAGTATCTATCAAATGGTAAATGGTAAATGGTCACATTTATATAGCGCTTTTCTACCTGCTTTAGGCACTCAAAGCGCTCTATCAAGTATGTTTTTAGATGGAAACAGGCCTGAAAAATGTAAGTGCTTTGTGAACATGTCTGTGAAAGGCGCTGTATAAATAAAGCTCTTCTTCTTCCAATTCCTATATTATCATGCTATTCCCAATGTGGGGTCCAGGGCCCACTGGGGGGCCTCAGAGGCACTGCATGGGGTCCCTCAAAGCTT
>OMNZ01109819.1:16430-29624 GCA_900303255.1 Lesueurigobius sanzi | reverse complement strand
ATTCATATATAAGTCGCTCCTGAGTATAAGTCGCAGGACCAGCCAAACTATGATAAAAAGTGTGACTTATAGTCCGGAAAATACGGTAATCGCTTGGCTGTGGAAATTGTGCGAAAAGTTTATTTTGACGTTTTGTTTTCACAAAGCTAATGGGACGTTGTTGCAAGTATTTGAACATGGCATTCCTCATTTGAAAGCTAAGAACATCCACATTATTCACAAATGTATGAAATATTTCCCCCAAAAAAGTACATTCATCAATAATACTACATTATTTATGCAAATGTTTCTCTGTCTGAGTGAAAAATCTGACAATGGTTTGTAGAAAATGATTAATCCATTACTAAAATATGCACCTAAATCAAATATAATTCCCATGCAAAAATGGCTAGATAAAAATGATGTATTGAAATGTCAGGCTGCGCTATTTAATATTACGTACTAGGTTTAGATTCAGATTTAGGAAATGCAATACTGTGGAGAAAAGATAGTAATACATGACCTTGTGTAAAAAATAAAGAATATGTGCGTCTATGATAAAAAATAATAATAGTTATTTATTGAAATGACAAACTTTTGCAGCATGTTAAGCTAGTCCTAATTCTAAACTCATGTCTTTGGTTGGGCTTTATTTACAAATGTAACATGGCTTCATACACTGGTTCATTCATTCACACTCACACATAAAGGTCGAAAGCAAAAACAGGTCTAAAACTTCTAAAATGAAGTACATTAGCGCCACTTTGCAGCAGAGAGTTACCTTCTCTCCCATGGACACCCCTCCTGAGGTGATGATTACATCCGCACGACTGATGCCCTCATGGAGAGCTGACAGCAAATCATCGGGGCTAAAAAGAACACACACACAAGTTCATGGAGTAAATATTCATCCTAAAGCAGACATTCCTATGGTCTAAAGTTTATCACGAGCCGCACTTGTCTCCCACGATGCCCAGGTTGATGGTGGGGTATCCGTGCTCCTGGATCGTGGCCAACAGAGTGGAGCGGTTCGAGTCTCGGATCTTTCCAGGATGGAGGTCGTCTTCTGGATTCAGCAGCTTCAAATAAAGAAAAGAAAAGCATGGATTATTCTCGTGAAGTGAGAATTCATATCAGAAACAGAATAGAATTTATTTCCATTGCCAATGAAGGTTTTACAGACTAGGAATTTTCTTTGGTGTTCTCGTGCAACATGAAACATAAACTTGTAATAATGATAAATAATAAACTAAGGGGAAAAAAGGTATGAAAAAAAAACTATAAGGTATGCATAAAAATAGAATAAGATTAAGAATCTAATAAAATAGCAATTTAACACAACACAAGACAGCAGCATAAATGGTTAATTTACAGATGTGCATTAGCAGCAATGTGAGAGCAGTGCAAATGGAACAGGTTATTCAGTTTACATTAGTCTGATACAGAGTTATTAAATCTTTAGTAAATATGCACCATTTCCTTGTTAGAAGACGAGAGGATTGTTTTTTTTGTAAATTAGTTTTAGTATAGTACAGTAAAACGATGCAAATTCTCGATGCAAAGTCATCCAGGTGGTAATTCAAAATCAAAAAAGAGGCCTCCCTTATCCCCTCTTGAGAGAGGGGTAAAGGAGGCCACATATGAGAGATCAATGCGTCCCGGTCTCGGGTTCCAGCTGTCTTTCACCTGGGACAAAGAATGCCCCAGACATGGCCTTGACCCGTGTACAGTCTGGGGCACCGTCCAGTGATGTCGTCTGATGTCACTGGAATTTCAAAATCCATGCCCACCACATCTACATCAGCCACGGACAACTGCCCTGAGGAAGCTGTAAAACTGTTGGCACTTCATAAACATGAGTCCAGTTGTTCTTGTCTCATCTTTTTGATTTTGTACATTGGTTCCCAACCTGGGAGCAGCAGGAACTGTAGAGGGGGCTGAGGGCTTTGTCTGGTCAGAAATTCAGACCATAAAATAAAATAAAAAATTAAATTAAAAGGTAAAGAATGATCAATGTGTAGAAAAAATGCAAACTTCACAAAAAAGGCCAAAAACTGTCCAGAAACCTTCTCTCTATGAGGCGCGAGTACTTTCTACAAATATCCATCTACTGTCTATTGGATGGTGTTGAGTTTCTGGATTCTTTACCTCGTTTCCAGTGGACATGACGGCCACCACGGGGAACTTGTGCACGCTGACCTCCGTGACTCCGACTGTGGCCAGGAGCCCGATCTCAGAGGGGCCCATGTGGGTGCCTTTGGACAGAACACACTCCCCTCTGCGGATGTCATGACCTATGGGCCTGAGCAGAGACAGGAGGACAAGGTTTCATTCATTAGCGCTCGTTTAAAGTGTCTTTTTTTTTTTAATCAGCTCACGCCTGACAGAATCCACCCTGATGTACGTTACTTTGTGTTGTAGTTTTGGGGACTTTCTGACCCCAAGACCCAATTAGGAGTGGTTTATGGAGATTTTTGGGGCACTGAGAGTCACTGCATCAGGAGGAGATGGACAGTTTTCTAGGCTGGTTCAGAATACAGTATATCCCGTTCAAGGATCTGCAAACTCCACAAAAGAGCCACTTTGTCCCGTTTCAAACCAAATGAAAGAGCCACAAACAGGAACGCATACACATTGATGAAATGATGATGAACTAATTAGTTAAAAGAAAAGTTAAACAAATTTGACACCTGGCAAACTTTCATTCTGGCTAAAGGTATTTATAGAGGATTTTAAGAGTGTCTATTAAGATGGTGGTTGCCTACCTCAAACCTAGTTCAATTAAACTGATTATATATATAAATTATAACTTTCAACTCATAACTATAACTTTTCGGTAGCACTTTAGAATACGGCCTGGTATCTACTAGGTAATTACTAGGTAGTAATTGCTAACCCTAAAACAATTATTACTGAGTAACTCTTAAGTAATTAACCCTAACCCTAACCCTAGTAGTTACCGGGCCGTATTCTACCAACTTTTCAATTATAACTAAAATATATTTGGTAGGAGTAGTAGTCTTTATTTAAAATCGAATCATGTTGTGGATACATGGTACAATAAAAATACATTCAATTTATAATTTGAAAAAGAGCAGGTAGAAGTAAAACTTATCTTTCCTCCCCATTTTTCGATTTCATTTATTTTACAGAAGTAAAAAATATAACATTTTACATGAATGGACTATTCTATTCATCTAATAAAGTAATAGACTCTTACAGACAAAAGGTTTGCAGAGACTCAACAAAAACAATTCATCCCATTCCTTCATCTTGGCTTCTATTAGAACCTTGTTAGGACATGATAACAAACTTACATTTTATTCTCACAGCCATAAGCAACACAGTTTTAATTTACTTTTTTGTCTTGGTACAAAATTAGACAAGAATATTCAAACATTCAGGAAAATAAATATTCAAGAGTTTCATGAAGCAATGCAGCTGGACATTTCTTCACAGAATCACTTGACGTTTCGGGACAAAGTTCTTCTCCAGCACCAAAATGTGTTTTAAAAGTTTTAAAAAACGTCCAATATATTTTGTCTAAATATTTTCCAATTGAAACAGCAAAGTTCTTCACAATTTCCACAATAGTCACTGCTATTATTTCCCATGGGGCGCATATCAACAGATGGCACTATTTGTTAAACAAATGTAACATTTACCTGATGTCCTGACCGGGTCGAGCCTGGACCATGATCCTCACCTCCAGCTCCTCAGTGCCCTAAAAAGAGATTTGTATCAGATAATAGCAACAAGTGTGCATGAATGATGGCCTACATATGTGGGCTATGTGAGCAAATCAAATTAATTGCGACCAAATTTAAATCAGAATTTCCACATGCAGTCTCTCAAAAACACTGAAGGAAACTCGCTAGAAAACGCTGGGATATAAGAATATCTTTTGATATTTCAGACAGAAATCGCAATTCGATTTGCAATTTTAATGTATTTATGTTGTATATTGTTGACAAAATTGAGTATTGTCAACAAAATATACTTCTAAAACTATTACACACCACAGCCCTTCTACATTTCAGCTTCATGACATTGATAATAGAGAAAAAGTTGAATAGACTTGACTCAAAAATTACTTGGAAAAAAGAAACAACACACACCCTTTATCACCTCAGTCTTACGCCCCTGAGTTCTCTATATTTTTTTTTATCAATTACACATGGTTTACCACTTCTGTTTTGCAAAATGGGACTCCCCAGAAGCTATACAAACAAATAAAAACTAAATAAAGTATACAAAACTCACATCCTCTGATTCTCTCAGTAACTCGGTGTCCTCCACTTGGACCACTGCGTCGGCTCCACAGGGGATCGGAGCTCCGGTCGTCACCCGCATCACTTGGCCCGGCATCACAGTGTGAGTGGGCTACACAGACACAGTCACACAGTCAAATGTCCAGTTTCGTTGTTTTGTTCGCAATTCTATAAATGTATTTTGAAATATCGGGTTAATTGTGGCGAGGGCTGTTAAATTTGGGTATTTACTGTGTGTAAGACTCGCAGACTTTTTCTGTATCACCAAAGATACTTGCCTTTCCAAGTGTGATCAGGACTAAACAAGGACAAAATAAGAATGAGCCAAGTCTAAATTAGAGATGCACCGATCCATCTTTGGGGTTTGAGAATCTACAGATACTCGATAGCAACCGATACTGTGAGAGCTTTACTAAAGTAGGTTTGTAGTTGACATATTTGTTGTTTATTTCACTCACTGAACTGGTTTGCAGGGAGTAGGGTGACCAGATGTCCCAGTTTACCCGGGACAGTCCCAGTTTTAAGGCCTTTGTCCCATGTCCCCATGACTTTCTCCAAAATCATGGTTTTGTCCCGGTTTCACACAAGATCTGTCCCAGGTGTCCCAATTTTGTGTCCCAAAGCAACACATTTTGCTTGAAAATCAATTTAGACCATTTATTTATTTTTATTTCTCCTTTATTTAGACAGGTTGGTCCCTTGAGACTCAATGTCTCATTTACAAGAGAGACCTGAACCATGTGTGCCAATTACAACGTATATGTCATTAACATTACACGTTAAAGGTCCTATATCTTATATAATTGTATAATTTATATAATTGTTTTACTTTCATTGTTTGTATATGATGTAGTAACACTAGCAAAGACAAAAACTAGTTCTTGAGTGAAAAAAAAAACTTTCCCAAATATCTACTTTTACAATTTTCCGAAGGAGGATGCAACTATTTCATTCCAAGACTTGGACAGGTATTAAATACAGGAGCTTTTAACAGTCAGCAAGGGAAAAATTATTAAAAGTTTTCAAATTTGTGTCCCAGTTTATAATTTGGTCACCCTAGCAGGGAGTGAAAAACGTACTAGTCCTTCTTACATTAATATAGACAACAGCAAATACTATTTATCAGTAATTCTGTAACAGTATTTCTCAAACTAAAATACAAACACAGACCTTCAACAGTGGCCAATATTATTTCACTGCTTAGTGTAACTCAGTCATAGCTTTTGTCTTAGCAATACTTCTGCTAACTGCAGTATTTTGCTCTGTGATTAAATATTGTGGCGAGTTAAACTAATTCATTGACTGAATTCTACAGGCTAAGAGCTTTCAAATGACATACTGCAGGCCCATAATTAGGCCAGGGGTCTCCAACCTTTTTTTCTCTGTGAGCTACTTTTGCGTGACAAAAATGGCAGTGAGCTACTAATGCTTCAAAGAAAGCATACATTAGGGGCTGCAAATATGATAATTTAATACAATAAAAGAAAATGACTGTAGTTTTTGCTTTATAATTTGTAATATTCACTTAAATGTTAGATGATTTTGTGTTCTGAACAACAAAAATGATTTAAAATTTGACTCATCAAGCGCGTGTAGAAATGTAGAAAGTCTATGGCGAGCTACTTGAAAAGGGCTGGCGAGCTACTGGTTGGGGATCCCTGACTTGAGCTGTGTCCGAATGTCCACACTATTCCCTATATATCTGTGTAGTTTCTCAGTCGTACAGGAGTTGTCCACCGTAGGCAAAGATTCTTCATCTGTACTCTGTAGTTGAAGTGTCGGACGTTTCGATCTTAGGCCAAAGATCATCATCAGCGAATAAAGACTTAAACACGTTTGTGGGTCTCATAAGAGCAAACCAGAAGGAGGAGTAAAGGTGGACACACACTAGAGAATTTTTAGCCAGATTTTTAGTCTGAGGAGGCGTGGCTCAATAAAAAACTTTGTCTCATGGCATGATCTGTGCTGGGACTCCTCATGTGTGTGTATGTGTGTCCTCATGTCTCTCCTTAAATGTGTGTGGTCTGTGCACAGATCTTTAGTCTCAAAATATTTAAAATCCTCTAGTGTGTGGGCACCTTTAACCTCCAAGTCCATCCTCTCTTGGTACTAGAGGCTGTAAAACATCTTAGCCCTATTAAGTATGAATAGGCTAAGATCTGAGGCTGAGGACGACTGAGAAAACTGAAGAATCTTTGCCTACGATATTCCCTATATAGTATACTAGTGGTTACGCCATTTTGTAGGGCTGACCGAATGTCCAGAGAGAAAAAAGTAGTGAACTCAAAATTTCATACAAGGCAACTTGAAAAGTAGTGAAAAGCAATGGTGACTAAACGGGTCAATATAGACCACAATGCACTGCGAACATAAACAGCCGACAGCGTCTGGACTCAACACGGATTAATGAAACTCTCCAAAACGCTGCTTTAGTGGCGTGTTGTGGATTGTTTACGAATAAATGCCCTTAAAAAAAACGCAACGGGGAAAAGTTGCTAATGTTAGCTTCTAACCTTTAGCTTGAGATCGATAGCTTCTCTCCTCAGGCAAAATGCAACAATCCAAGCCGTTGTCTTCATTAACGTAAAATCCATGAAACTTTTCTGACCAATATATATCCATGAATATTAAACTGTCTCTAGAATTTGATCGGCCTTGGTTGCGCAATTTCATTATTAGCCGAGTTTTGCCAACCTTTCAGCAGATGTAGTACACTCGTTACGCTCCATTTCGGACACGCTGCTCCCTACTCTCTCCTCCGTAGATCACGTCACTGCAGAGTTTGGGTCATGTGATCAGCGGCCAGGAGAACATAGTGAAGAGAAATGTGTCCGAATCGAGTCCACTAGATAGTCTACTAAACAGTGCGGGACTATAGTAAATGAGTAAATAGGGAATAGTGTGGACATTTGGACACAGCCTTAGATTAAGTTTGTGAAAGCATTGGTTCAGTATGGGACATTTGGATTTTCCCAGTATCGGATCAGTGCATCCCTAGTCTAAATCAGGTCTAAACTAGGACTAAACTCCGTCTGAAGCAGGACAGCACCAGGTTCTAAAAGAGGACTGAACTGAACTGGACTAAAACTAAAACTAAACAAAGACAAGTTAAGGTCTAAACCAGGACTCTACAAGATCCAAGTCTAACCAGGATGAATCTAGGTCTAAACTGGATCTAAACCGAGGAAATAAACATTCAGGACCATCTCGAAGACGGACAAAAACACGAACCACGGATGTATAATTAGCATATCACACATCATCCACGTAACGTCTTGCATCTCATGTGTTAGTTTGGTGTTTAGCGTAGACAGGACGGTGTTGGAGCATATGGGCTGACCTGTTGTCCCGCCTGAGACTCCCCCATGATGAAGCGGTCTCCGGGGCCATCGGCAGCTAAAGGTCAATGGACATGAAGTTAATGTTGTTATTTATAGAAATGGGAGGCAGGGAACATATGTCAGTCGTGGAAAAGCGAGACGTGAAATTACACACGCACAGGACGGAGAGCTCTCTGCAGATATCGGCACCATCGATGACAAAGATATACAGTATATGTATTATTGGTTTGTCTCACTGAATCTGCAATTTTTTCATACTTGTGAAACTGCAGTTGTGTGTATTTTATTAAGAACAAATTACTTCATAGTTTAAATGGCACTAAAATAGATCTAGTAATTAAAAACTCTGTTAATTCAATGAAATTTAGAGCCATACAGTACATAGATTTCTTTTTGTCAATGGCACTTATCTGTTTTTGCAATAAAACTAATACTAATACTAATACTAATACTCTTCAAGTACATTTAATTTGTATGTTTTTGGCATATGTTTTCGTAGCTTGTTGTTGATTTCTTAACAAATATTGCCCACCTCTAGTAGGGGCCTCATTTAGCAAACATAGATCGTACAAACAGTGGACGCAGGATTTGCTTGTCCTCTGTGAAGCCTGTTAGCATATGGGGGAAATTCCTAGCTCCTACACTGCAAAAACTGATGTCGTGATAAGTTAAATTTTCTTGAATTCAGATTACTTACTTGCCAAGTAAAATTATCTGCCAATGGAACAAGTATCTTTGCACTTAAATTAAGAAAAAACAACTTCTTCAACTAAAAATATTTATTTTTTAAATCTAAATTTACTTGAAATGTTTCTTCTTATTTTAAGTGCAAAAATACTTGAAAATAAGATAATTTTACTTGGCAAGGAAGGTCAAATATTCAGAATTCAAGCAAATTTAACCTATGGAGAGATCACTTGCTGGAGGCACATGTTTCATCGATCGCAGCTGGTTGGGCCTGGTTTACGCGTGTGATTAGACAATGTTTGTTTGTGGGCGGGGCTTTGCGAATGGTCAGTTCAGTCTGTTCAGTCTGTTTATTCGCTCACCTCGTACAGCGTAGCCGTCCTTTACGGATGCAGGGAATGGAGGAAGGTTGTCTTTGGCATAGATGTCCTGAGCTAGCACCCGGCCCAAACCATCTGAAGGGAATAAAACAGGATATTAGGAATTACAGGGTTTATACACTCAGATGTTATACATTTTAATGCCCAAATACTATATTTTTTTTACCATAAATGCATAAAAACAACCATCAAATAGAGGAATTTCCAACTTCTGCAGTGATATTAGTCGAGCAAAGTGATTATAGTCGAAGAAATTTCGATTTAACACCAGTTTGAATTGAATTCAACGCTTTTTAATGACATTTAAGGCCTTGGTTTTTGGCACATTTCACTTAATGACCTTTAATACTTGAGTAAACCCTGAGTAAACAACAAGGCCGGACCAAGCCTTCACAGGGCCCAAAGCAGAATTTTGTCTATTCAGTATGCTATTGGATAGATACTTCATAGTCACACAAAATGAGACACAGCGGCCAATCTCTCACTTCTCACCCGACAATGTTTGTAATTTTCAAAAGAGACAAGGGCGATATTTGAAGCCCCCTGGTGGTCTCGGGGCCCTAAGCAGCAGCATAGTCTACATATACAGTACACTAAGAAATGTTATCTGAAAATAGTACAGTACTTAACAAATTTATTGGACCACAGTCATGAAAACAAGAAAACATAAACTTAGTAATATATCAAAAACTTGTTTCAAATTAACATTCATTGTTATTCTTTAAGGAAATAACCAATTGGAATAACAAAAATAGTCCTTGTTGACAAATAATATCCTAGAATGTCCATATTTTGTATGGCCACCTTTGTCCTGATAACAGCTTCATTATCAGGACAAAGTAAGAAATACTCAAATTAAGGTCAACTTAATTCCAGTAATTTCAACTTATCAAGGCATCACTTTTTGCAGTGTAGGCTTGGGCCAGCCCTGATAAACAATAACCAAATTCCATGGTACAATATTTCCTATAGTACGATTTTTGGGGGAGGCTCATTCTATTGTAAAATGCAACAAGGAGTATTCAAATTTAGGAAAAGTATGATTATAGTCAATTTTTTCTTGTGTATCCCTTATAATTAACCCACAGTGAAGTCCATGGGGAGTATTTACAACATGAGTTGATTTCACAATAATCTTGTTTTGAGTAGTTTTGACTAGATTATATATTTTTACTACGGTCATCCAGAATGTTTGGCTTGTATTATGGCATTTCTGGTTCTCAGTAATCTTTAAATGAGCAACGACATCTTAACTAGTCAAAACAACTCTCATTCTGAATTTGAGTCAATTACACTAATCTACTGGAGATATTTACTAGATATTTACTTTTTGCAGTGTGCAGAGACAGACCTCGGTAGTTGATGACCTCGATTCCCAGGATGGGCGTCATCTCCAGGACAGTGATGAAGGCTTTGTCCATCGACGTCAGGGGGAACGGGGACATGCGATGGCGCCGCGCTACTTTACTGATGTCCACCGCGCTGTGGCCTGAGCGAACACACAAAGATCAGTCACACATGCATTTGACAACAGGGAGGATATTTCATGTTAATAGGGCTGCACAATATCGGAGATGTCTTGAAGAACGCACTCTCTCAGTTGTGCTGTTATAGGCCTATAGCAGGGGTCAGGCAAGTTGTCCTGGTGTGGGGCCGATTTTCTTCCTTGTCAAACCTTCCAATCCTGGCCCAAAGTTAAGCACTACTTTCTATAAATGTAAGTGTTGTGCATCATATATGACCTAAGAGGGGTTTTGAGGGAACATTTTTACAGAGGGATTTTCAGTATTTTCCATGCGCAAGAATGTTGTACAATAGAAGAAATTACCATCTTAAATGAGATAAACGGCTTGAAAATTCTTGAATTTAGAGAATTTGTGTTGATTTTGAGTGGGTTTGGACTGTCTTGCATCAATATAACTAAATAAACAAAAACTTGAAGACAAAAATGTCCATGGAAAGCAAAAAAATGCTTGTTCCATTGGCAATCTCAATTGAAAATAGTCTAAATCCCCAAATTGTTCCAATTCAAACACTTTAAAGCCATTTTCTCAACTGAGACAATTATGTTTTCCAGTGCATGTGTAAGAATGTTTCTCAATATTATCTTGGAGGGCCAAAGGTTCCATGATATAGGGCCGGATTTTGCCCCCGGGCCTGACGTTGCCTACCACTGACCTACAGGCTATAACTGGGCTGCAGCAGGAGCCTGGGGCTGTTTCAGACAAGAATAACGTAATTTTCTTTCATGTAAATTTATCAAATAATGACAGAGACAGAAATACAGTAACTTTCACATCATGCATTTGAGATACTATGGGACGTAGAACACCCCTCTGGGTTAGCACAAGTTGGTACACCCTGGTCTCACTACGGCGGGCTCACTACGGCGGGCTCACTCATCCGCTCATCCGCAAAGGGTCCAGGCCGGACGCCGGAAGACTTAAGTCATTAAATCCGGCTACCGAGGCTCTCCGGCCTAACGGAAAGAATCCGCAAGGAGTCTATTTTGGCGGATGCTGCGGACGCCTGATCAAGCTCATGGTAATATTACGAGGCAGACCGGAAACCTGTTGACAATGGCAATAAATTCTATTCTGATTCTGATTCAGAGATGGCAGTGTGAGTCGGGGGCTACTGACCCAGGCTCACACTGACTTCTGTCCGGGTTATATTGTGCAGCCCAAACTGTTAAGAGTAAAAAAGTGGAACGTTTTCTTACTGAACTTACTGGCTCTCAGAATGTTCTCGTTGCTGCCACATCGGGACTGGACCTGTGCACAGACACGTGGTTATTCACTGTTGGGACACAAATTACTCTATAAATAAACTCTTCCTCGTGAGTAGGGATGACGCGATTCTAAAGTTTTGAGGGAAAAATATTGCGAGTTTACCATTATTCACAAACACAACTATTCAAGTAATTAAGGCAGAAAATACAGAGAATTTCTATTTATTGAAGGTTACAATTTTGTTATTTCAAGCTAGATCACTTTAGAACCAGTCAGATACAGATCACATTAGTAAATAAGTCAAAACTAGTCAAATGAAAGTCTTTTAAACCCATGCTTCAGTTGTAGTTTCTGTAGTTTTCATGTGGATTGGCCCAGGAATTGACTCGGTGCATAGCGTTGAAGTCACGCTAGCGCTAGCTCCACAAAGGCTATCTTTTTTTCCCGGTATTAGCATAACATAGCATTAGCATAGCCAACTTACCCTCGTAGTTGTGGATGTAACTCGATACATACAGTTTGAGCATCCTGAACATCTCAAAAATAACTCACTTTTCTATTTATGAATCGAGTTACATCCACAACTTCAAGAGTAAGTAGGCTATGCTAATGCTATGCTCAGACATGTTTTAAAAGTTTTTCTGGGGATAAAATGTCTCGGATTTCGTGCGTGTGTGTCTGTGTGTCTGTGGCGTGTACCTTGGGAGTCGGGCACGAGGCGGTGGAAAGTCGGGAGGTCGCCTGAGTGGCCCGAGGAGACTCAGAGGGGGTGGAGCTTAAAGAGGCCGAATCTCGAGGAAGCACCTGAACGCCTCGCGAAATGATCGAGTCCGGGATCTACACAGAGACACAGGGCAGGAGAAGCTTCAGGTGAGACTTATCATCTACAAAAGAGATTCATTTTAAGGGGAGACACTGCAGGCAAAACTCAATTCTTTTCATTTTCAGGTTTTGGGCTAGATTACTCTCTTAACATATAAACTTACACCTGGAAATAAGTAAATGACTTAATCTTTACTTTTAGGAGGGTAATTACAGGGCTGCCAACTCTCACGCTTTGACCGTGAGACACACGCATTTCAGTGCCTCCACACGCTCTCACGCCACACTCGCAATATCACGGCGAAAAAAAAAAAAAAAAAACGTTCCTCAAAGTTTATCGGAAAAGTGCTTACTTTTGAAGCAGTGGTGGAGCCAGCAGCAACCCCAAATGTCCTGGTTGTCCCCAGTACCAGCCCCCTGGGCAGTTAAAATATGTAATCGTCACGATTTTATGTACATTTGTGAGAAAAATCAAATATTTCCCACACTTTATACAGTCCCTGAACGCTTCTCCCACGCAGCCTCATGGTCCTGCAGTTTCATTGACACTGGCAGGATTACAGTCGCTACACCACTGAAGTGTTAATGACGTATTTATGGCTTTTGACATGTAAATGAAGCGGCGATGGTCGTAGAGCAGGAGGAAGAAGGACCTGATGTCATGGATTATACAGACTACGTTGAGTCAAACGGCGCTAATGGCCAGATGAGAGAGAAATTGGAGAGAGAGCAGGTAGGCAGCGTTATTATCCGTTGTTCTGACAAGAAGCTAATCAGATGTGGGATTTTCCTAACTAAATTACATTTTAGTAGGTTCAGAGCATTGCCTACATCCAGCGCATTGTGTTTACATATGTAAATTAGCCACATGCGCTTTAGGAGTCACATATCGCTTACAAATACTTGTTGAACCCTAGATTCTAAAAGCAAGCTGACTTTCACTGTGCCTACGTGTGTGACATTGGCTACAACTGAACATGTT
>OMNZ01109819.1:3638-14104 GCA_900303255.1 Lesueurigobius sanzi | reverse complement strand
TGTCCTGCTGCCACTACGTGCACGCTCACATGCACACCCACACCGGCACGTGCACACTCACATGCACACCCACACCCGCATCGCGCAGGGCTTTACATGATCTAAACACAAGATGGTCCAGCCGTTCAACCTGGAGGTTCTGGTCGGACTTTGAAAGAAATTTTCGGATGAGAATGGAACCAAAGAGGAGAGAGAGAGAGAGCCATGCCTCTGCTGTTACGTGGCTCTGACACTCTTGGTATAAATTCGGGGTGACACAGGCTGCAATACAAGTGTAAGCCATTATTGTTATTATTAGGCTGCAGTCCTGTAGGGCCCAGATCAATTTGAAAAATGTCAATCAAATGTGCTGAATTATTACAGTGCTCATTATAATTAATCATTTATTGAAAACATGTTTTGTCGATAGTATTTTCCTGTTTACAATACCTGTCGGGCCCTGACCTGCCATTGTACCTGAATTTCGGCCCACGACCCAAAATGAGTTTGACACCCCTGGTCTAATACATTCCAGTTGAGACCCACTGGCATAAATGAAGCAAAGTCCTACTCCAAGTTATGTCTTAGAGAAAGGAACAACATAATAACATTAAAAAAAGACAATTTTGCATGACATGTCCTCAGTAAATTAACTTTTTTGATCATTAGAATAAACAAGAAAAACATTCTTGGTGAAAACAGGATGTTGTGGTGTCGATAATGACCAAACGAGAGAAGAGGTGAGGGGTGAGAGGGGCGTGACATGTCTCACCTGGTCGTCGTGGCTACAGGAGCAGGTAAAATGAGTGGGTGCAGGTGTGGTGCCGGGCAGGTAGGGGGCGCCCTTAGCCATAACCACAGCATGACTGGTCTGATGGGGGCATATACACATGCATTACTGACATCCACAAAACAGAAAAGTGACAAGTGCAATGGAGGGGAGATGAAGAGATGGAGGGAAAACACATGGCAAAAAGTTTAACCAAATAAATCAACATACAGTTAAATAATAATAATAATGAGACAAAGGCAAAAATGTGTAAACGTCACAAAAGTGCTATTACAACAGTATTAAAGGCTTGATACCTGTTTTCCTAGTAGTGGAATTATTTATTTTGCTGTACATTATAAACTCAGACATTTGTGGACATAATAAGTCTAAATAAAAAGTTTTTGCCAGTTTCATGAGTTTTCAGGCTCCTTTTCTTGCTTTTCATGTGACTGTGACCCAGCAAGTTAATGTGCTTATAAACTGGTATTTCAGAAATGTGTGAGGAAAGTTAGGAATGTGTTTGGACACAACTATCAATTTAATTTACTCTCTTCCACTTATTATATGTATTGTAATATACAGTGCTTAACTAATGTATTAGACCTCCACCAAGTATAAGTTAGCCACTGCTGCCATAATGTAACAGTATTTCTGTTTACCAAAGTAAAGTTTCTAAGTAACGTTTCTATAATGGTTAATGAAAAAGGAATCTGGAGCTGGATCTGATGGACTGGCCAAGCCACAGTCCAGAACCCCATTGAACAGATCTGGGATTTAGTGAAATCAAAAATGGATCAGACCAAAGTCTCATCCAAAGCAAGTCTCTGGGAACAGCTACAAACTATTTGGAACTCAATAACGAAAGAGACTTGGCAAAACTACATAAAAACAATGCCAGCAAGAATCAGGGCCAAAGGTGGTATACAAAATATTGACATTTTAGGTTATTATTTGTCAACAAGGACTATTTTGTTATTCCAATTGGTTATTTTCTTAATGAATAACAATGAAATAGTTAATTTGAAGCAAGTTTTTGATAAATTACTAAGTAAGTATGTTTTCTTGTTTTCATGACAGGTGGCAGCATAACTTTCTCTATCACTCGGTTATAAACTGTAGTCCACTGAAAACATTGCTAGCTAACGTCGCAAATGCAAGGTAACCGTGGGTTGCCTGTGTGCGCATCCAGTTTTATTGATAAACAAATAATCCCTCTATAAGAAAAATGCATTTTTGAGAAAGTGGCCTTTGAAGTTACAATCTTCTGTGTAAATCTATGGAGAAATGTCGAGTCAGCGCAGTAATTGAACATCATGTTGTCAAGATCTGGCAATTTATTGGTTTCATGTGAAAGTTTATAAGAGATTAAACTAGCACAAAATCTGATATTGACCTTTGCCTGTACAGTAGTGTCTCCCCTTAACTAGAGCTTAAAGGATTATGGTCTATGTAGTCACCTCTAAAGCTTACAACTCCATCTATTGTTGCGTGAGTCCATGTTGATACAGAGCGACTTTTAATATTGCAATACTGCCCCCCCCCCCCACACTCCCCTAAAAGATGGATGTGGGTATTGTTAAAAATAGCCCTTTCTCACTGGTTACTTGTCGATCGTCTTGTGCTGCAGTGTCCCACTTTTCCCACTATCGTCATTAAACTTTTATCCCGTTTCCAGCTCCATCACTGGCCCTTCCCGGTGCTTCGTCTCTCTCTCTCTCTCCCTCTCTCTACGGTGGACAGTGGTTACCTCAGCAGCCCTAGACACAGGTTTGGCAAAGAGCTTACTCTAAAGAAAGCTGCTCTAAGTGTATTCATATTAATAAATTACTATTGAGGTAAGGAACACTTTAGTCTCCTCCATTTTTGCGAGATTTGTGGTCAGGTGTTGGAGGATGTGTGCATGCTTTTCGGAGGTTGATTTGGGGAAGCCCTATAAGCATCTGAAGAAAACCCTTCAACACAAAGGAAAGAGATGCAAACTTTAGCTAAAAACCTTTTTTGCTTTTTTTTTTTTTGCTTTTGTGACGTTAACTAAGGCATCGGTGGTGTACCTTGGCAGCGATGGCGGCCGCGGTGATGTGGGAGGAGCCGTGGTGCTGGTGATGATGATGGTGGTGATGGTGGTTGTGCGCGTGGCGATTGGCTCTCCTGCGCTCCTCCTCTTCCTCCTCCTCCTCGTCCTCCTCACACTGGGTGCCCCGCTCCATGGTGTGGCTGTGGGAGTTGTTGTGGGAGTGGGACATTAGGGGCGAGGGCATCTGCTCCAGGGCGGCGTGCGTGGCCTTCACCCGAACGGAGGCCTCGCGCAGCAGGTCGATGGCGTGGGGCAGGGCCGGCAGGATGAACTGGAAACACTCCTGCGGGATCGAAGGAGGGATTTAGAAACGCGAGCTGAATGCACCTGCAAGCACTTTGAAGCCACACTGCGGAAGATTCCAGACTATAGGTCAGTGATGCCAAAGAGAAGATAGGACTTTACTGATCTGATCTTTGATTTACCCGTTACAACAGACTAACATGGTTCTAATTAGAGATGCACAGACCCAGCTTTTTTGCTTCCCATACCGATACTGGGGGTTTGAATATCTACCGATACCAACTGATACCTTGAGATTTTCTCAGAAGTAGGTCTGTAGATGACTGATTTGTTGTTTATGCAAAGAAAGGTTTGCAGAGAGTGAGAAAGTGATACATTTACAAAACCTGCAATGCCACTTATTACTTATTACTGAATCTTTTCTTTTTTTTCTCAGTGTACATAAGAGATGTTTTATACAGTTTATCTGTTGTGTCAACAGACTTAGAACTTAGCCCAGGATGAGGCAATAGAGAGGTAACAAGCTATATTAAGTATGAAAAGGCTAAGATGAATAGGCTAAAGCTGGACACACACTAGAGGATTTTTAGCTAGATCTTTAGTCTAAGGAGGCGTGGCTCAATAAAAACTTTCTCTCATGGCATGATCTGTGTATGTGTGTCCTCATGTCTGCCCTGTCTGTGTGTGTGGTCTGTGCACAGATCTTTAGTCTCAACAGATTTAAAATCCTCTAGTGTGTGGGCACCTTAAGATGTTTTTTCTACTTTTAGCACCAAGAGAGGAGGGACTTAGAGTTAACTCCTCCTTCTGGTTTACTCTTAAGAGACCCACAAGCGTGCTCAAATCATCATTAAGCTGATGACGATCTTTAGACTAAGATCGAAACGTCCTACACAGAGTACAGATGAAGACTGAAGAATCTTTGCCTATGATGGTACGACTGAGAACCTACACAAACTCTGTCAATAAAGGGCTTTTCAGTCAGCAGTGCCTCGGACCTCTTTTCTTTTTTACCATTATAAAAAAGTAGATTTTGCCTGATATGTCTCCTTTACAGCTACAATAAGCAGAAAAATTGTCCGGCCCGGCCATGTTGAACTCTCACATTACTGTACATCGCTACATTCGCTAAATGCGCCACCTTCAAAACTGCAGTTAACTTTGTCCCGTAGAAGCAGAGACGAGGTCTGCACCTCCCCATGCCCTCCCCATGCCCTCCCCATGACCTCCCCATCTCCCTGTCTCACAGTGCACTCCCACTACACCCCTCACCTGCCCCACCACCACGTAAACACAGACAAGGCAGGGATCGCAACATAAATGTTTTGGAACAATGTAAGAAGCCGCAACAGTTAGCACGCTAACACAGGGTTTATTTACAAAAGATAGTAAAAATACATGTCCCACCGGCTGGTTCAGCTGCAGTTGAAATCCTTATGAAATGTTTGTTTAATAGTCCACTATCTACTACTGTCCTTTTAACCTCTGTAGAAGAGGCCTAGCTGCCACCGAAGTGGTCTTACTTCAGAGTGAGTAAATGGAGTTCTAATTGGAAATATTATGTTCTAAACGCCAAAAATACTGACGTGCGTGGTAGTAATATTTAGAAAATAAAAAGCATGAATATGTGTACTTTGCTTTAATACAGTATATTATTTATTCTGCTGGTAAATGGGTGTTTCCCCTTTGCACCGCACTTTCAGGGCAGTGTGCACAGGTGGAGTGAGGGGGGAACAACAGGTGAGGGGAGGGCAGAGCAGGTTCACTACAGACACCTACTGATGAAAAAAAGTCAAGTATAGAAAAGCTTATTGTAGCATTAAGATAATACACTTATCTCAGACGACACAACTGTCAAGTGAATACAGTGAATTACCTGAGAGCCCTTCTTGCTCCCTGGGAGGTTGATGATCAGAGTTTTGCCACGAATGCCACACACAGGTCTGTAAGAGAGAGTGAGATACAACGCATCAGCAGATAAACATCACACATTTTAACACTGCAGGCAAAACACATTTTTCTCAATTATCAAGTTTTCAGACAGTTTGCTCTCTTAACATATAAACTTTCACCTGGAGACAAATGAATGACCTAAACTTTTCAATAAGGAAAGTACTTATTCAAATGATTCAACATTACCCCATTGAAATATATGGGAAATCGTGACTCTGCATTACATCTTCACTTTAGCAGCTCTTATACTCTTAGACTCCAAACTTTCCAGTCTTGTACTTAACCATATTTTGAAGGTTTGTTCAAAGAGCTTTTTCAATATTTAATTGCTAGCCTGATTTATTGCATTGTGAACCCTACTAATCAAGGCGCAATTATTTCTTTTACAGATTCATTCACTAATAACTAGTTTATTCAAAACCTAAACATCCATCCATCTTCTTCCGCTTATCCGTTGCAAGGTCGCGGGGGAAGCAATCCAAGCTACCCGGATCACATTGCAAACTCAACAAAATATCCCAAAAATCCTCAACAAAATAAAATCATACATTTAAACCTGGCTCTATCCATTACTTAGGTTTCGTCGCCAAGAATAGAGTCAACTTTGGCCACTTTTTTAGTCATAAAATGCCTTGAAAACTGACAGAACATTTCAGCAAGTTTCTAATAGATATCACTTGGTTTACTTTACCCTCCTTTTCACCTGCAGCGTCCCGAGGTACAACGGTGTTTACCTGGACAACATGCCGAGAGGTGTCACATTGAGCGATCCCATTAACATCGCCAGAGCCATTCCAGGAGCCTCTCTCTCGATCACCTCTCTGGTGGCCTGCAGCAAAACACAGCCGAGCAACAAGTATTTAAAACAAAAAATACTACATTTTTACATTGCCTCCTCTAGAAGAAGAATTAGAAGGTTTGAGCTATTCATGTATTCTTGTTTCTGGGCCCATTCTGCGCACAATATCAAATTTTTGTAGACTTTTTCTTGCATTTTTGAGTATTTAGTTAGCAAAAACATATTACCCATTTCCATTTTGTTATACGAGAGGTCAAAACTCTCAACCTAAATATCTCAGAACCACTCAGATGCAGATAGAACTTTATAATAAGGGGATGATTTATGTAAAGGCCGACTTGTTACAGATTGTGCCAACTTGCTGTGAGATTTTGTATGATTATATTGTCATCTGTGTTGGGAGACCTAATTCCAAACAAATAAACATTTGTAGATTCTCTGTTTGAAGATTTAGTCATGTGTGTGTTTTGTTTCTTGTTTTTCATCACTTTTATAATGAGAAAATAATTAGAACCTAGCTCATTAGTGCTGACATACAGTAGAAGGCAGTGAACTTTGTACCAGTGTTTGTTTCATGTAGATATAGGGCAGGTAATTACAGAGATATTAATCGTAAACTACACCAGTGTTTCCCAACCAGGGGTATGGGGGCCCCTGGGGGTATTTGGATTATAATGGTCAAAGAAAATACATTTTAAAACATTCTGTAAAGAGTGACATTTTGAGAGAATTTAGCAGTCTTTTAGCTGATAAATTGGAGTTTTTGTCAAACACTTTCTCACAAATCAACAAAACCATCGAAGCAGGGGCTACTCGGAGCATAAATGAAAGGCCCAAGGGGTACGTGAGACAAAAAAGGCAGAACTACACTATCGGTCTTTTTATGTATTGTTTTTTTCTTTATTTTCAACACTATTTACATTGTATGATTCTCACAGAAGACAATAAACCAGAGGTGGGCAAACTATGGCTCAAGAAACATGACCAAGTCCAATACACACTGGCTAAAAGGGTGAACAGCACCAATGTTTTCACCGATAAAGAAAAATAATGCATAACTGTGTCCATTTTGTTGCTTTTGCTTTGTGTATTTAAGTATTTAAGTAACTATTTGCCCATACTTGCATTAAACTAAGAATGAACACAAAAACCTTTATTTCACTCATGGTTTGTGGTTGTGTGAAGCCATTTATTGTCAAAAAACAGTTTGTTAACACTTTTCAACTAGAAACTATCCAAATGTCCCTGATCTAAAGTTTACATATTGTGCATTTTGAAACAAACATACATTTTGTCAGAGAGTCCTGTATTTCAGCTGAAGTGAGTTTTTCTTTGCTTCTGAACAATTTTCCTGGCAGTTGTTGAAGGTCATGTAAACGTTCAGTAGTTTCGGTTTCATTATGATTTCAAAAGAGTAAACTCAGTTCTTTGGCAACAAATGGCTTCACACAACCACTAACCATGAGTGGAAAAAAAGATTTTTGTGTTATCATTCATATTCTAGATTGAAAGGATATGTAAACTTATGAGCACAACTGTATGTTTTAAGTTCATTATTCTTAGCATTTTCTCAATGAGCTCCATGACCTGAAATGGTTTTCAACAGTCTGACTAGTATATGTAAATAGAAAAAACAACATGTAAAAAAACTTTTGGCCCGGCTTTGTATGTTAAAAGTCTGCCTTTCGTACCACCTCAGTTTAAACTACAGGCTCTTCTGAATGTTGTGACGTCACGTGAATGCATCCTTTCAATCCGAACCGGCTCATCAGGAAGGCAGGCTCTGTGGTTGGGCTGTGCCTGGACTCTGTGGAGAAGGTGGTGGAGCAGAGGACGCTCTCCAAGACCAGGACGATCCTGTCCGACCAAAGCCACCCCCTGAACCCGGTCTTCTCCGGCCAGAGAAGCTCCGTGGGCACCAGATTTCGCTCACTGAGGTGCTCCACTGAGAGACTGAAGAACTCATTTGTCCCTTGGGCCATCAGGCTGTACAATGCAGCCACTTCAGGGAGGAGCAGAAGACGAGTGCTGGGACAGTCCAAACATTAGCCTTAACGGCTTTTTATCTGATTCTGCCTACTGTCTGTGTGAATGTGAGCCACAGACTGCACACAATTTCCCTCAGGATCAATAAACTATTTATCTATCTATCATACTAAAAACATATACAGTACCTCGGGTGTAACATCTTTTGGCGCGAAGCCGGTCCCTCCGGTCGTGAGGATGAGGTTCAGCTCCTGTTCATCACACCACTCCAGCAGAGTGTCCTGAAACACAAACACAAAACTGAAAATGTAGACCAACTATTTCAAAATAATCAGCCTGACTTTTCGCACAAGGCTTAAACCGGTCAATTTTCTAAGCGGATAAAAACGGGTACTATATTTTTAGGCGGAATACC
Source organism: Lesueurigobius sanzi (assembly GCA_900303255.1). Lineage (NCBI taxonomy): Eukaryota > Metazoa > Chordata > Actinopteri > Gobiiformes > Gobiidae > Lesueurigobius > Lesueurigobius sanzi. Next base: position 5,883 of record OMNZ01109819.1, on the reverse strand, counting down.
ACGGAATTGAGTGGAGGAGAATCCTTTAGGAGCGTCTTAATACTGCGCGGAGGTCGAAGTGGTGTTATTCCACCTTAAAATATAGTACCCGTTTTATCCACTTAGAAAATTGACAGTTTTAATTTTGTGTAACTATACTTTGAACATGTAACTACTCGCATAACCCCATTTAAATAGGGGAAACTTGGAAGAGATTTGTGGCTTCTAACTTCACCGAAATTTGGCACCATGGGACTATACTGTAGAGGCAAAATGCTAACAATGTCTTTGGTCATCTTACTGAACTGAAGGCGCGCACAAAGACCAGACAGCCACGCATCGCCTCATCTAAGCCCAAGTTAGAACACATGTATGCATGAAAAAGCGGTGAACTATTCCTTTATATTATTTAATTGCAATTTTTCTGCCAGTTTTTGCTACTGTGATGACATATTTGAACACTTTAAAGAGTAAGCACAGCTAAAACAACGAATCACATGTCTTTAGAAAATGTCTGCCGAGGTCTAAAATACAAGGCTAGCAAGTTTTCCAACTACAAGACCCAGCGGAGAGGGAATATTTAGCTCTCTGCAGAGGAAATTATGTCTCCAAATAATTGCTGCCTTTGCAATTTACAATTCAAAACGCAATTTGACTTTCATTAAACTGTTCAGTCCTAATTTTAACAGCGAGTGCGAGGCAGGCTCACCTTTATTTCGTCGATCTCATCCGGGACTATTTTGTAGGCTGCTATGACTCCCCCGAGCCTGCAGGGGGAGGCACGGGAAACACAGTTAATAAATGTAACAAACAAACGCCGCTTCAACCGCTTTTTTGTTTAGTTTGTGAAGAGACCTGTGACTGTGGACTGAAGTGATTTGAGTACAAGTATGGCATGCGTTGATTGTGACTCACAGAGAGGGATCGTGGACCAGATCCTTGAGATTGACTCCGCTTCTGTCCTCGGCCAAGTTCCTATAGCAGCTGTCGCTCACTGCAAAACAAAGACGGAGACCAGCCTTTAACACTAGATCTTTTGGTCGAAGTCCTACACAGTAATGGAGGGGTGATACGACAATACAAAATGGAATACTGATCTTCGGAGAGACCGTCAAACCTTCTTTCTGTACAGTGCAACTTTCTAAGCTCAAACCCAGACATTTTTCTTCTCTCACTCATCTTATTGGTCAATCTCAGGCCACTTTAACCAATCGCAGTGAAGTGTGAACTTTCAGAAGCAGCAGATGGCTTTAGCTTCCTCTTAAAATAATTATATAAAGAACTAAGAATCCTGGAAACATCTAAATTGTGATCAATTAAGGCTTTTTGGCCTGTAGGCCTTATTAAACGGGACAGCACAGGGTGAAAGGGACTTGGACCCACTACGGTGAGGACAGAACTTTGTCCAGAAGGTTGCTGCCCCCCTAGATCCCAACAAGCCACGGGGGCCCCAGTTACAAGTTAATTCCATTCAAAACAATACTGCACATATTGTTTGTGTACCTGCTATTAGATATAAAAAAGAAAAGAAATTGAAAAAACTGGGGACTAAATATTCATTTTAAGCTGCATATTTGCAGAAATACATCGAAACTTGTTTTAAAAATCAATTTCTTTATATGTATTTGATGTGAAGACAACCCTCGAACCCCACTTTACATTTTGATGTCTGTGCAGTCCTGTGAGGCCACTCTACACAAAAATAAATTGATTGACTGATCACACATCACATTGTTAAATGATTTGAATTGTCAGGTCACTGATGTAGTAGGACAACAATCAGTGTTGGGGAGTAACTAAATACATGTATTTAAAATACGTATTCAGAATACTCATTTTGAGTAACTGTATTCAGGTACAAATACTCTCTCATTTAAGGGTATTTCAAATACAGTTACTTTTCAAATACCAAAGGAAAACAGAGAGGGAGGAGAGAGAAAAAAAAGTACAGTGTGAGGAAGGAGAGAGAGAGAAGGAGAGAGAGAGAGAAGGAGAGAGAAAAAGTACAGTGTGAGGAAGGAGAGAGAGAGAAGGAGAGAGAAAAAGAAAGAAGAGAGAGAAAGGAAAGAGAGGAAGGAGAGAGAAAGAGATAGGGGAAGGAGAGAGAGAAAAAGAAGAGAGAGGAAGGAGAGAGAGAGGAGAGGGAGGAAGGAGAGAGAGAGGGGAAGGAGAGGGAAGAAGGAAGAAGAGAGAGAAGAAGGAGAGAAAAAAAGAAGAGAGTCGGAAGAAGAGCGAGAGGAAGGAGAGATACCGATTTTGCGACACG
>OMNZ01109813.1:12489-23337 GCA_900303255.1 Lesueurigobius sanzi | reverse complement strand
CTGAGTGTCAACAGATGTTCACATATCGCAGTTTGAGAACAGTTCTAATACGATCTATTGCTTTTTGTGAGATTAATTGGGAACAGTATCACCCATATGACCCAGAAATCCTACGAGACACTGCATTTATATTATTCAGATTCATTTTAGATTTAATTTAGATTTTTTTTTTTTCTTCGATTAAACTTTACCTAAAATCTTCACAAACTTTATAATTTGCATTTTCGCAGTTCTTATAGTGCTGATAGTTTTCTGGCCAATATGGTGTTTCATGAATTCCAACAAGAAGGCACATTCATAAACACATGTAGAAACTGAATGAATGAGATTTGAAGAAGTAAAGCTCATTTGCAGTCAACATAAAAGGCAAGAAACTGATCAACCAAACGAGCCACAATCAGATCAGGATCTTTATCTGGGGGTAACTATTTATAGCTAAGATTTGAAGCCACAGCGACCTGCTCACCAGACACCGATCAATCTGCCCAGGAGACAGCCCTGACATGCCCTCTATGTTCTCAGCTATATTTGATCCACACCTTCCCTTCTCCCCGTTCTGCTTCCGTCAGTCCCCCGAGCGGCACGAAAGGTGAGGCAAAGGACATGGGACAGGCTAATGGGTCTTTGTGTGCTCCAGGTGGAAACGTGATGCCACATGAGTTTAGGCCCACGCGTAAAAGAAGAAGGGAAAACTGTGTAAACAAGTTGGGACAAAATGGCTGCGTCTTTTTTAGAAACAGTCTAGTAGGTTTGGCCACATCATAGACTACTCTAAATCTAAAATAAAGTCGTAGGTCTTTGTGTGTAACTTTTAGTATACACAACATCGTCTGGTGGTAACCTTTAGAGCGCAGTGGATCATGCTCGGTTCAGGTCTAAAGCCTACATAATCTATGTCCTGATCATTAGCATTTCCCATTGAGACTTGACCCGATGCCTACATCAATCACACTGCAACCTGCTTTCCATCCACCTTGCATCTCCACCTGCAAGAGGTTATGGCCTTAGTTCTTACAGCCTCGCAAAAGCATGCGTTACATTTGGTAATACGTGGACATATATATGATGGCAACGTGGGCAGAGCGTCAACAACAACAAAAGCCATGCGTCTGTCCAAAACGCCAATTATGGTGTTAATTCCGTACAGGATAATAATAAAAAACACTACTTTTCAATTGGTCAATCGTAAAAAATGCATAAAAGTAGAACGTACCTATGGCGTTAGCCGGCGCTGATTCACAGGGTCACACCAGCGCGTCTCCACGAGGCTCTGACGGTGGACGTGGCCGCGGTGAGAGCAGAGAGTGATGAGACGCGGTGGAGGAGAGGGAGAGAGAGAGAGAGAGGGAGAGAGAGGGATGCTGCGGACCGAGTGAGAGGAGGAGGAGGAGGAGGAGGAGCGGTGCTGATGCAGCAGCCGACACCTGGCATCACAGTGTTCTCCTCAACACTGCACACACACGGCGTGAGGAGAAGTATATGGCACAGGCACGAAGGAAAGCTGCGGCGCCATCTAGTGCTTGTGGGAAATTGTGCGTTGTATTTTTTTTTATATAAAGACTAAGTTTAACCTCTTAAGCCCTAAGGTCCCCGTTTTCTTAGGAAAACTGTATTTTATGACCAAATATATAAACATAGGATCGAAAATGTTACATTTCATTGAAATTTTTTTTTAGGCCAAAAAGTGCCAAATTGTGCCCTATTTATTACAATGGGATTCCGCCTAGACTATTTTAAATCATAACCTAAATCATAACCTCAATAACTTTTCAATTATTTATTGTTACAGAGATAAACAGTTGGTAAAAAAGTCAATAATTAGCTGTAGTTACAATTTTTGATGATTATTTGCTTCTTTACAATGGAAACAAGCTGCTGACCTGCTGTAATGTGTGTTTTTTTTTTGGCCAAATTCATATTTTCTGTCTTTCAACCTCAATTACTCAGGCCCACTATGATTTTCTTGAACATTTTCACATCTACAGTCTCCCCATAGACATTCATATCATATGAGAGCAATATGAACATTTTAGATATTTTACAAGCTGTTAAAAGCCTTCCAGAGGATATGTAGACCAAATTCGGAAAAAACAGCCACGGGCTTAAGAGGTTAATAAAACATCTGGTTCACTTACAACATGAAAGTAAGAAAGTATTACTCAAGTTAGATTACATTTGGAGAAAAACGGAAGTCTATAATTTAACAAGAATCCAACCACCGGTGAGATGAATTATTCATCTCTCAGGTGTCCAGCAGATGGTTGAAGGGTGTTGCTGAAAGAATACCCCTCTCATTTCCAGCTGTCAGCAATCACTAAATGGAGGAGAAATGACACAAGACCTGAGAAAGAAATTCATTTCTTCACACCAAGCTTTACTTATCAGTCAGAATACTGTCGCAAAGGTGGTACAAATATTTCAAAACGATAGAACCATCTCACAGAGACATCCAGGTCGTCCACAGAAGTTAACACCTCGACAGGAGCGTTGAGCAGGGTTGAACATGCAAGTTCACTGCAGGTATCTAAAGAAGTAGAAAGCCAAACTGGGCTGATTATTTCCCATGACAACATATACAGTATAATAAACTGTATAGGAATGACCTGCATGGGTGCTGTTCACACGCCTCTCCTAAAGCCCAGGCACAAAAAGCCACCTAGAGTTTGCCAGAGCCAATGCTGACAAATATGAAGATACTGGGATACTCTATACTCTGGAGTGATGAGACCAAGATGAATGTTTTTGGATCCAATAACTTCAAAACTGTTTGGCATCGGAAAGGCGAGGACTACAAAGAAAGATGCACAGTGCCTACAGTGAAGAACGGTGGTGGCAGTGTCCTTATGTGGGGCTGCATGAGGGCTACTGGTGTCAGGGAGCTGTATTTCATTGAAGACATGAATTCACAGAAGTATTGCTGTATATACTGAAGCCGTGAACTTGGTCGTCGTGCAGTTTTTCCAACACGACAATGATCTTAAAACACACCTCTAAAGGCCACTGTTGTGAATTTCTGAAGGAGATGAGGGTGGAAGTAATTCAGTGCCAAGTATGTCTCTTGACCTGAAGCCAGTCGAACGTCTGTGGGGGATTCTGAAGACACAAGTTGAGCATCACTGTCCATCCAGCATCCAGTCTCTAAAAGGGGTCATTGCTGAAGAATGGGAAAAGATCAACGTTGCAAAATGTAGCCAACTTGTCCATTCCATGCCTAGAAGACTTGGTGCCGTCAATAAAAATCATGGGGGCCATACAAAGTACTGGATGTAGTAATTTTTGTTGTGGGCTGTACTCATTTTTGCCTCACCCGAATTTGAGTAAAACTGCAAAATGTGGCAAAGTTATACAATTAGTCTTTCATGTTATGAGTTAAATTACCAACATTTTGGAAATTGTTTTTGTATTCATTTAGATATTTTTTGAAAAGATGTGCCCACAAAATACGCAAATAAATGCCCTTTGGCAAGACCCAAATTGACTAAATTGTTACAGCTTACGTGTTATCACCCAATTTATTTCCAATGTAAAGACAAGAATCTAAAAGACGTACATTAAAACAATGCGATATCCCAGAGTTCACTGTAACATAAACAAATACAGTTAAAGTATATACTGTATGAAATAACTAAGCATTCACAAACAGACACTCACATCCCACTCACAACATTAATAACACTGCCATAAAAGATGCTCAAACATTCATTAGTGAAGCTACACAAACTGAGAAAAGTAAAAGGCAGCATGTATTTCAGCCCTGAGAAGTAGAATGATCAGGAAAGCAAATGTACAATCTAAGCAAGTCTGTCCGACGACATCTGAAGCAGAAGTTCATTTGGAGTTGTGCGAGAAGAAAGGCAAACCGGTAACCTACATTTTCAAATTTACAAATAAGTTACCAAAAGAAATATAAACATTATCTACATATGTTATGATACATTCCCTTAATTCACATTAGCATTTCAATGTTATAAATGTGTAATAAATGACTATGGGCCAAGGTTAGGCCTTTTGATCCTACAAGTCATTTCATCATTCATTTGAAATATATCCTCAGAAGCACAAATATACGTATCCTCAGAAGCAAACAACCCCAAAACACACACAGAGAAATAGAATAGTGACTCCGCCCCGAAAAGGGCGCTGTCCCCCACTGTCTAGGCCAGAACACAACATCCCACAGATGAATTAGTTCAATGTATTGTCTCATCATGTTAAAACCCTACTATAGTAATTTATATGTGATTCACACATACATTTAGGAAAACTATACCACTTTTTAAAAAAATATTAAATTTTAACATCACAAGTATTGATATGGATAATATATTAAAACATACTTATCTTTATATGTTTTGACAACAAAAATATCAGTTAAAGTCATTATGACTGCTGTTATTCAACTCGACAGTCTACAATGCAGCTTCATGGCCTCTATCCTCAATTGCTCTATTTCCAAACGTACAGCTCAGAGGGGTAAACACTGACCCCACTCAAAGAGGGTTATGGTAACTAACGGTTACCCCTCTCAGACCACTCAAAGAGGCGTAGGGTAACAGTTTCCTCTCAAAAAGGAGGATAGGGGAACCATTACCCCTCTCAGAAAGCTGTGGAGTGTTGCAGTAGATTGTGCAATTCATGGCTTTCAACATGGCTTACCTAAGATTTGGCACATGTTCACAGTTCCCTTAAACCTGTCGATGGCTTGCCTTATGTTAAAAAAAAAGAAAAAAAAGTCCTCAGTTTGTAATGGGGCGTCTTGCCCTCTGACACAGAGCCACAACTTGAATATTTTAAAATAGAAGCATGGGACATCAGATGGTTTCTTGATGAACAGGTGTGTTGTGTTTTTAGTCCAAGAGAAAATGGAGCGCCCCAGGAACTTTGGGGCATAGTCCTGTCCAATTTCAACATAGGCCCGGATAAGTCCAGGTTACAGCTTCATGTGTGATGTTTTACACTCATTCATCTTCTTCCAAAGCATCTGTGCTACCATGAAGGAAAGCTTCTTTTTCTCGGGCCATTGTGTCCAGTTCACGGTCAGGCTTAAGACTGTGCATCTCGGCATCTGGAGATGAGCGATTTATTGCAGCTTCAGCGCTATGGTGGAGGCCATAGAAGAAGTAGATCACCATACCTTCAACAGAGAAACGATAAGTTACATTGTGATTCAAAATGCATCCATGATAATCCAAAACGTTAGACTTGCTAGGAGGGTAAACCACAGTCAATAAATCTCTGAGGCACTCCGTCTTGGCAAATAGAAAACAATCCTTTATTCACACATGGACTATACTCCGACGCATTTCAACACTATTGTGCCTTCAACAGGGTAAGCATTGACTGCGTTGTCCCCTTCTTCAACCACCTAGCAAGTCCATTGTTTTGGTCAATCAAGTATTTGCCCTATTCCTGAAGAGCATCAGTTTGAATACACAGGATTTGGACCCACAGAAGCGCTCACCATCTGTTTTTAAAGTGAATCTGCATTCATGATTCAAGTATTTGGATTCTCACCTATAGCCATCCAGATAGAAAACCGTATCCAGGTGCCAGAATCCAACTGCATCATCAGGTAGACATTGACAAACATGCTAACAACTGGAAGAAAAGGCAGAAACGGAACCTGAAGGAACAGCACAGACAAACGGTTAGTATAAAGCTTAAAAAAGCTGCATCAAACTTTGACGCAACAGTTGGAGACCTTGAATGAGAGCTTGGTCTTGCTCTCCGGTTGCCTCCAGACAACAAAGACCAACAGCAGACACACTATAAAGATGATGCTGAGTGTTGCAATATTCCACTGAGCTGTGCCGCCTTGTACTGCCAGGACACTGAAGGCCAGGATCAATACTCCTGAAAAATTCAAATACCAGTTTATTTTATTGTTTGGAGAAATACCACTAATATTATCTACTGTATAATAAATGTATATAAGAATAAAGCTTTTACCTAACAAGGATGCACAGACATTGACAATGTAGCCGGATAGCTCAGATGGCTCAGGGTTGTCTGGAAACATGACGCTCCTGTAGCTAAGCCTCTCCTCCACTCCAGGGAAGATGCCCATACTGGGGACACTGATACCATCAATTAGGTCCATATCCTCCTGAGTGTTGGCCATCTCATAGGCCAAACTGGGCTGCGCAGGCTGGTACCTACCACATCAAAATATGATGAATGATCAACTGATTTAGTGGATTTATATTTAAATTGACTTAAGGTGAGCAGTATGACAATAAAACCTGTGATTACCAGCTATTTTGACACTATTGTTATTTTGTGATTCAATGTTTTTTCTGTTTAATGTAACTCAAAAACTATTTTTCCTCCTATGGTCAGTCTCATCATACTCTGCTCTGAGTGAGGGATTCAATCAATCACAGTATGACTGAACTCTCAGAAGCAGGAGATGTCTTGTTACAGTGCACATGCACAATGGCATGCTGGGTAATCTGGCATTTCCCAGTGAAAGGATGGCACAATTTTCTTTTAATCAGACTCTCACAGTGGACCTTTAGGCCTACAGGCATTAACTGGGCTAGAGTAGGGGTTGTTATCCAAAGACAGACAATTTTAGACTTAAGCTCACACCGACCGCAAAGTGGGCCAGCCTAAACAACAGAACTCCTGGGCCAAAATGACGTCCCAGCATGCCACTGTGCACATTGAATGCGATATCATCAAAATCACCACAGAGGCTCTAAGAAAAATATGATGTGAACTTTTTTGGCATTTCACACACCAGTAATACTGTCCTATAAATAAAGTTCCAAGAATATCAGCAAAGCAGAAACAACAGCTTTTTATGTCAACACAGGGATGAGTCTAAAACAGATAAGATGGTGATCCTATTTGTCTGCAGCTAGAAACTCTCCTTATGAAGAAACTGAAAGTCCACTATCACATAACCACCGAGTGCTCAGGGCACACTTACCTCAACACCAGGACACATGCAGCCACCAGAGTGTAGGCCAACAGCGTGCCAATGGACATGAGATCCACGAGGTCCTTCAGGTCAAACAGAAAGGCCATGATTGCTGTAAAATGAAACAACTTAAGGTTTGCAGAATGATATGCAGCAGTACTGCAATACATAGAGTACACATTCAATTTGAAATCTGACACAACTCCAAGTCATGACTTGCAAGTCCACACCTCTGCTGTAAAAACTCTACAGCTGTCTGAATTATGACTCTGGACATAATTACATAATGCTGCCTTTTACACTAGCACTAGCAAGTAGTTGTTTTTTTCCTTAAAAATTAAATGTTGCAGCAAGCAGGTAATACCAGGTATTGTTTACCATATAACCTTTTATTTAACCTAAACCTCCCTGTGTGACCCCTTTTGAAAACTTCCTCTTGGATGGGCTTTGGTCTTACCGGACATTACGCCAGCTGCAAACGTGGAGGTAATAGGGGCTTTCCTCTCGCTGACACGGGCCAGGAAGGAGAAGAGCAGGCCGTCCCGCGCCATGGCAAAGATAATACGAGGGAGAGGGAACATGGAGCCCAACAGGCTGGGGTGATGAGGTGGTAAAGTGACATGTAAGGGGGGCAGTGGAGGGTGGACCAAGGAATATGGAGAAAATAACAAATTAAAACATTATACTATAATGAACAAGGCTCACATTGATGAAGTTTGGAGCCAAAACGGAAGGTTATGGGCTTCGAAGGAACATGCTCCCACAAATGTTACAGTGTAGATGGCATTGAATGTTTATTCCAATTTACAACTAGATTAAAGAGTCCCAAGATAGTGGCAAAGGGTTAGGATAGGAGAAAGTTGTAAATTCGGCCGACCATAGTAGTGTGTAGCCCAATGCATGCAAAGCGGTGGTTATGTGAACAGGACATGCGTGTTAGTCTCACCTGCCCTTATGCCAGAGGTGAGGGTTGCAGTTAGTGGGATTTTGGTTTTGGGGCTGATGAACGCGATGAACTTGAAAAGCAGCCCAGCGTCAGCCATAGCCCAGAGCACTCGAGACATAATGTACATAACCACCTATCAGGCTCGCAGGGGATACCAGGAAATGTGCAGTGTCAATGCTCACACCCACAAGATATTAGTGAAATATACAACAGTCCAAAAACATGCACATTGGAATATATATACATATATGTGTATAATACACAAAGTACTGTGCAAAATCTAAGACAGGCTTTGCATTTGTAGTGTTATTTAGAGCTGGGTATCGAATACAAATTCTCAAATCGATTTGATTCGATTTCCTGGTTCGATTCACTTTGATTTTCAATTCAGTTAAGGATATCACGCAGTACCACTTTTACTTGCATATGGTAGACATTCTCAGAAGAACGGTTTTTTTTTGTATTATTCCACTCATATGCTTCTATAAACATTAAAGGCTATAAACCTGACCTTCTATGTGCCATCTGTTTATTCTCCATATTTTTGCTTCTTTTAGAAAACAAATATGTATTTTTTGCACCAAATGTTACCTCATACATTTGCTAATTTTTGCACAAATGTAACTCCATACTTTTGCCCTAAAACAAGTTTTACCTAGTACCGTTTTGAATCCCTGAGCGATTGTGTAAAGTGCAGAGTCAGCAGTTTTGTAAAATGCTAACAAAACTGCCTCTCTCACCGGCCTGGAGAATAGTTCACAACTTGGTGGCGACTCAGTCTCAGCTGAGTTTTGGAGACGTCTCCGCGACGTCTTCTGGCGACTCTGCAGGAAGGTGCAGAAAATACTAAAAGGCTAGTTCTCAACCTGGCGGAGACTTTAGTCTCTGTCGTCTCAGAGGGGTCTCAGAGAAATCTCTGAGTCTCCGCGTGACTATTTTTAGTCTCCGAGACGCAGCAACTGATCCATCTTGGCGTCACAGCCGGCGAGATACTCCCTTTAGCCTTTTGGATACGAATTTTCAACACGACTTTACACCACTTCCCAGAAGCCTAGAAGAACATGGCTGGGCTCATTTTAAAGCCTGAACCGTAAGTCTCTATTCATCGCAGCGATATTTGCTAAAGTCGTCGGCGACTTTAGCGGTAAAAAGATCGATAGACTATTCAAAGGAAAATCGATTCAAAACGATGAATCAATTTTTAAAACCCAGCCCTAGTGTTATTGCACTTTACATTTATCCACCAAATCCTTATGAATATACAGTAAGAAATATTTGGTTAATATCTTGCATTACAAATGCATACAGTTTGAAGAGACAGTAAATTTCCTCATTACAACGTTCTTTCTTTTTCATAAAAAAAAAAGTGTATTTCTGTGAGTACTTGGACAATACTTTATGCAAAATACCACATTATTAACAGTTATGACAATAATAATAACAACAGTACAGTAGCGTGACTTACCTTGTAGACAAAGCACAAAGCGAACCCACAGCCACGGCGTACTTGGCTCCTCCCCATCCCACATAGTTGAATGCCACGGGCAGAGGGCTGTTGCTATCCAGCAGGTAATATGGCATCATCATAGTGAGGGCCGCCGAAACCCCAAAGTAGGCCACAAAACAGATGAGTAAAGACGACACGATGCCAATGGGGATGGCTCGCTGCGGGTTCTTCACCTCCTCACCTGTAGCGGGCATTTCACATTTTACAACAATAGTTCATAAACTGCGTCTGTGTTGTGAGTTAAACATGATCCAACACCTAAAACCAGTAATAAACCTAAAAAAGGACTCTCCCAGCACCTGTCCCGAAACAAGTCATACTACAGGCTGGCGCAGGCCTCCATTAGGTTCTCTGCTTTCAAATTACGTGTGGCATGTACTGATATTAAAAGGCAACCCAGATTGAGTTTTGATTTTAGGGACTTCTTTTTTGAATCCGTAATAGCACATCATGCACACCCTGCCTTTAAATAAATCTTCCTGACACATTATCTGCAACTTTGACTGTTTTGGCAAAGTTCCAGTGGCTGTGCAAAAAAAAAAAAAAAAAAAAAAAGGAAAAACGATGCATTTGAGGAACATTCTGCACAGTGTTTTGCAGCAGTTTGGACAAGTAGCTTATTTTCCCAGTACGACTCAGCTGCAGGGGATTATGTAACCGCTCCAGTTAGGTGAACACTCCAGTCTTGTACGACGCCTCGATGATGGAGTGTGTGAGTGTTTCTGTTTTTCTTTCTTTTTCTTTACGCCCATTTATTACTTATGACAGCTACTCCTTCTGGCCGAGCTCACGACAGTCTGTGGCTATTGTAAGCAACGCAGTCTTTCCAGCAGTCTGCACATGCATGTCACACAGCAGTAAGCACGGACCGTATTATTGCCAATGCCGGAGAGACAGATGTGGCCCCCCCCTCAATCTAAAGTTGTAATGTACAGAGGGTGCCAGGTTAACCAATCAGACTGCAGGAAGAGTGGGGAGGTGGACGCCAGGGGTGCAGCCAAGAGTCAAGCTGGAAACAATCACAGACATCTCTTCTTTAAATGCGTCCCAACTCCACTCACAGGTGTAGGTTACCAGTGGTGGAAGTACTCAACAGTCTTACTTAAGTAAAAGTACAGATACAGGACCAAGAATGTACATAAGTAAAAGTATCTGATAACATTTCTACTGAAGTATAAAAGTATCCACTTTAAAATGTACTTCATAAGCAAAAAGTAAAAGTATTTTTAAGAGTTTAATGTGCAGGATTTTTAAGCCTTTGAAGCTAACCAGTTCTAAACGAGTAAACAACTAACAGTATAAACCAGGTCTAAACCAGGACTAAACCAGGACTAAACCAGGTCTAAACCGGGTCTAAACCAGGACTAAACCGGGACTAAACCGGGTCTAAACCGGGTCTAAACCAGGTCTAAACCAGGTCTAAACCAGGTCTAAACCAGGACTAAACCAGGTCTAAATGAGGACTAAATG
>OMNZ01109811.1:5567-17697 GCA_900303255.1 Lesueurigobius sanzi | reverse complement strand
ACTGCAGCTGTTTAGAGAGGCCAGTGAGCAGCCGTTACAGTAGTCTAACCTGCTGGAGACAAATGCATGGATTAGTCTCTTTTTCAAAGTCTGCTTAAGACACTATACTTTTGATTTTAGCAATGTTTTTCAAATGGTAAAAAGCTGACGATATTATTGATTTAACGTGGCTGTTTAAGCATTTTTCTTACATTTCTGCAGTTACAATCATTTATTTTAAACTTGTAAATATTCATTCACTTTTTTAACTTTATTTTTAAAAAGCTACAATGCAAATCCACATCAATAAGTTGGAACATTTTGGCAGCTGTTCATTAGATTCCAGAAGCATAGGATAGCCCATGTGTAAAACCTTTTCTCCATATTTTAATATTATAGGGCAGGGGTCCAATTCCAAATGTTTTCCCCACATGAACTGCTTCAACAAAAAAAGCAGAGAGTTACTTTAGGCAGCCTGGACAGTTGGTATGTTGGTTACCATGATACTTCAAGTCAAGTTAATGAAAAACATACTAAAAATTTTGTTCAACATGACGTTACACATGTGGGATGTTTCACAAAGACAGTATTCATACTTTGTCTAATTTACTGATGTTCATGGGTCTTTTTTTTTTTTGTAGATGAGCCATTTCTGGTTACTGTGGTCAGGTATTAAGATTTGTGGTGACATCAATAGCACCTAATATGTTCTCTCTCGTTTATCTTTCAGGATATGTTGGTCTTGGGACAGTGAGTGCGGCCACATGGTGGTACCTGTTTGATGAAGAGGGTCCACAAGTGTCCTTCTATCAGCTGGTGAGTGGGGAATCCTTTCTCTTGTGTACTAATACACTTTTTTGCTTTGGCTATGCTCTTGGATGCTATTTTTGGGCTTTTTGAAATTCTAATGTTGTTCCCTTGAGAAAAACAAACCTGGAGTTGTTTTTGTTTGTTTGTGCGACGTGCTGAAGTCACAAAGTGGCGCTTCTAGGATTCATTGTTATCATTTCAGTGCACACATTGCTTTCAAAACAAATCAGTTCTTGCAAATAGCTGCCAGGTATTGTCAAACTGCTTCACCCGCCTGTGTGCCACCAGAGTTTTAGTCCAGTCAATGTCAATTCAGAAATGAGTTGTTACTTTTGTTTGCAAATGATATAAAGCTTGTTATAGTAATAGTATGTAGCCCACATGCCAACTTACAATATGTTATGTGCTGGCAGATTCTCATTGAGCACACAAATAGAAAAACAGACTCTGACTTTCCATAAAGGAGGACCAGGGCTAAGGTCCCCAGCTGTTTCCCCATCGGACGTGAGCTCCATCAGACTGGGTCAAGAATATCCCAGAGTCTAATCACTACTGTCCGTGTGTGTGTGTGTCTTCTTTTAGAGACATTTCATGCAGTGTACTGAGGACAACCCCATGTTTAAGGACATGGACTGTGAGGTGTTCGAGTCCCGCTACCCCACCACTATGGCCCTGTCTGTGCTGGTCACAATAGAAATGTTCAATGCACTTAACAGGTTTGTCCACTATCATTTATTGTATTATTTTGATTATTGTTTTAGCGAATACTGCATTTAATGTGGCCTTTAACTTGACCTGACAGTGAGATTGAGGCTGATTGATGATATATCATAGTGTCTTTTATTACAATCCACTTAAAGTCTAGTGATGTTTTGCATTTTAATATGTTCAAGATGTGTGTAGAATATTTTTGCTGGGGACTACTATCAAGGGGAATATCAAAGGTGATAAATGTGATTTGAATACTACATATAGTGAGTTCTATAAAGAAACAAATGGCATTGCAGCTGGAGGGGTACAAAGAAAAACCTGTTCACTGTGTAGATAGTCTTATTTACATATGATAAACTGGTGTTGTGGAGGTGAAAAATGTAAAGTGAATTCTACGCTAAGATGTTGTCTTTATTAATAAAGTAACACATGCTGTGCTCTGCCATAGCCTGTCAGAGAACCAGTCACTGCTGCGGATGCCTCCCTGGGTCAATATTTGGCTGCTGGGAGCCATCATCCTGTCCTTGTCACTCCACTTCCTGATCCTGTACGTGGAGCCACTGCCGGTGAGTGCTGCTCTGCAGGACAGCTGTGTACACTGTGTTGCATCTCTCATCTCAGAGAGGTGTCCTCTGTCCTCTGCTGAGAAGATTATACAAGATCAAAGATAAACAAATAGTTACAAAGTGTGTCTGTTCTGCAGCTCATCTTTCAGGTGACTCCTTTGCGGTGGTGTCAGTGGATTGTGGTTTTGAAAATATCTATCCCAGTGATTCTCCTGGATGAGGCATTAAAATATGTGTCCAGGAATCACCTAGAAGGTAAGCTAAAAATGATTCTTTACACAACAGTTGGAAGTTTCTTTTCTTCATAAATGCAAATGCATATTTAATGCATATGTTACATTTCTTCTCTCTCTTTGTTCCTCTGTATTTCTGATGCAGCCTAAAGTCTGTATCTCCCAATCTGTAGAAAGGTACTTTAACTCCAAAGTAGTCTCTCTTTAGAGTGTGTGGCTGTGGTCTTAAGTTTAAGTCTTCTAGTTTACTTTCAAATACGTGTGATAAACATGTCATTGCATCCATGGACAAGGCACTTCACCTCCCTCACCTACTGTATATGTGAATGTGATGTGAGTGAATGGTGATGGTTGGAGTATACCCCTGTTGTATTTTACCCCATTGTCCAATTTAGTTTCTGTGTTTTACTTCATAACAACAACAAAAGTAACCATTACCATACAGTGGCAAAACATACATTTTATTTTCACTCACCACCTGTGTGACTGTAGTGTTTGTGGGTATGGATGGTGGTGGTCAGAGTGTCTGTTGGCAGTCATCTGTCTGTCTGCCCCATGGGCAACTGTGGCTACAAACATTTACATACATACAGTTTTGATTGATTGATTGATTGATTTACCAGTACCCAGTATGGAGGGAATGACCCCCACCCTCTTGTGTGAAGTGCTGTGGGCGACTTGTATCATGTGAAAACAGCTACACAAATAAGATTCCCTTCCCCTTTTCAAATCATACCAAACTTTGCTTTTTAGTGTAACACTATCTCATAAATATGAACTTGAAATATTCATTATTCGTTTGTTTTCTTCTGCAGCTGACGAGGAGACAAAATATCGACGGAGATGGCAGCTGAACTAGATCCTCTCCAGAAACACTCCAGCACCTAGACCTCTGCCCTTTAGGACGACTAGACCCTTTTCCCCACTCACTCCTGCATGTCCGACAGACCACCACCCACCACTAGACATGAGCAGGACTTGCACGAGTGAAGAGAGTGCGTGAATGAATGAGTAAGTGTGCATGGCGCATCAGCAATAGGAGAAAACCTGCCTATAGCGGTCTGCTTTTTAAAGATGCTTATTGTTGCTTTGGAGTGTAAATATACACGTGGGTATTCCAAAAAAAAAAAAAAAAGAAAACGAATGGGGGATTGGGGAGAGAGAGGCGAGGCTGGCCACAGGGACTCACACTAGCGAAAGAAGAAAGAAGTGGACTACGTGAGAACACTTGCATCTTCAGGACAGGACTTCACCCACGCTGCGTTGGCGGCGACTTATCAGCACAACTGCTCCTCGTTCACTCCTCTGTGTCCACACCTGAACCACTCGCTCACTCCTGTCGGTTTTAGATTTAGTTTTGTGGCTTACCTCCCTGTCTCTCTGGTTGTGGAGACAGGCTTTTGTCCTGGCGTTGGGCTAGTTGTGTGGAGTTTGTAGATTTATGTCAGGTGTGAATAGCTTTACACTGCTGCTGCTTCTTTGGCTCATTGATGAACTGAGGTATAGTTGAAATGTGAAGTGTAAGATCAGCTGGTCCTGTCAGGCCCCAGTCTAGAGTCCGCACTGCCGCTTCAAAATTGGCTCTCCATAAAATACAGTGAATGTAAATCTATCAATTTTATTTGGTTTAAAATCAAGTTTTTGCTTCAGTAGGTCGTCAGTTATTGTAAAAGTTGCACTAAACCGTGTATTCAGTCTGAATGATTGGCTTTTCAGACGTTAAATTACCAAATATTAAGTGCCAACAGCTTGCTTTTTATTTTGCTGCTTTGTTTTTGTTTTTTTACATTGAACTTCCATGCCTTATAAAGCTCACTGCACCACCGCATGAAAATGTGGTAAAATGAATGTGTTCCCTGCCTCCAAGTACCCTCTCCCTGAAGTACAGGCAGTTGTTAAATATTGTGGAAATGTTCATATTAATAGTTCTTTTCATGGTCCATGGCAGTGTTTCCCAACAATTAAAAAAGAAGATAAAACTGAATAGCATTTCAAAATTAGGAATGTTTATTGTTATAGCTGAGTATTTTAGTTTTATTTTGAACAGTTTTCTAAATACTCCTATACGATGAGCAAGTCTGATCTACATTTCTAAATAATTGACAGCACACTCAAGTTAGAGGAAATAAATGAAAGAGAAACCACTTATAGACTCCCCAAAATGTATTATTTTTTTTCTTTTTCTTTTTTCTCCCCCTGTTTTATAGAGATAATTAAGGAAACGCAAAATAGCATTTGGCTGTTGAATTGATCTTGTCATCTGCACGGTGACTTGACAGATGTTTCCACCAGATGTACTTCCTGTCACAATCTACCACTAAAATCGGTCATGTGTGCGACGTGACACGACAGTAATGGTTAACCGACTGCGCTGTCGTCGCGCCATTTGGGGAAATAATCCAGTAGACAATCAGACAATCATTTGAGTAATATGAACTTTCCACACGTCTAGTTGCCTGTGCGTGCTCCTGCCATTAACATCCCCTTTTATGGTGTTTGAAAAGCCTGTTTGCTGTGCACTTTGGCTGCTTCCTCAGTGCTTTACCACCTCCCTTGGGTCTGACCGTTTTAACACAATAATAATTAATAATAGAGATGAGACGACATGACTGAAAGAACCACCACATATCGGGGCACGGATGGATCGTGTGTGTCGAGTCTTGATGCCGATTTGCTGGCCCTGGCCCTCGGTGAAATGGGGCGGGCTCATACTGCAGCTCTTTGCCTCTGGGTTCTTTCTTCTGCTTCAAAATAAGGTGCTTTATAGATCAATATAGTGTATATTTATGTGTCTATAGAGCTAGTCATTTTTTTATTTGTAGAATATCGAACGGGGCAATATGTAAATTGGTGATTTTTATGGCTTCCATATTACAGTACATGTAAAAGCATGACGTGGCATGACAAAATTTTAAGAAAAACCCACCACTAAAGACATGAATGTAACCATGTACATTAGCCGATCATTGTCATTCTTCCACTAGGGATCACTGGCTAATTTAGATGTTCATATCAGTCCTATTGTCACTAAGTTATTGCCTGTGGTTAACTCTACAAGGAAATGATTTGAGGATTGATGTATGAAAACTATTTATTTTTTAAAAAGTGCAAACCAATTTACAGATGGCGTATGAGAAGGCAGTATCTGTCCCTGGCCCACGTCTCCATTGCCCTTTTAACATGCTGGCACTAAAGCTTTGTATAAATTTGTAAGTTACTACTGAATTCTGTTTCATCGAGATGGCATGGACATTTGTTACTGTAATAATAACCGATACAGTATATGACGTTTAATTTTGTATCATGTTACATCATTGGACATAACTACATCAGAACGGCAAGAAACATTTTTACATTTTCTTTGAGCACGTGGTATGTAGAATCTGATTTGTTTTGTTGAATTTTCTCTTTTCTGTTTGGTTTTACAGTTGCTGGGGTACTATTCTTTTATCATAGGGAAAGAAAACAGACTATTTTATGTTTAGAATAGAAAACGGTCTTATGGTAACTACAGTCTTAGTGATGGTTGATGGTGTGCTGTAAAAGGCTGTGAGAATGTTTCTGTGTCCGGTTTTTGCTGAGCACTAAGCAGTGATGAATTCTGGGATATGAAGTTTAATAACTGTACTTTGAAGGGCTCGGTAAGGATGCAGGCTTTAGAGATCCTTGACAATCCACAGGGTCCTGGAATTATGAATACACTTTAGACTCATTCAAATCTAAAAATCCATGAAAACAAGGCACTGAATTGGCCTCCTGTAACTAAAGCCCTTTACCTTTGTGTCCATAACCATTGTCTCTAGAGCCTCTGCTCCACCACTGACAATTCAAGGATCTCTGTATTGCCTTGTTAATATGAAATGTGGACACATATTTTATAAATGATAAAGTCAAAGATGTGGAAATAAAGATTATTTATCTTGTTATTTATTCAGAGCCGTGTGTTTCTGTATGTTCTCCAGATGACATCACTCTCACTGTATATACTGTACTTTCCATTGTAATCTTGAGTGATTTGAATTATTATTTTTAAGCTAAATGCTCACGTTCCCTTTTAGTTCACCCACTAATAGTGAACGTGAGCTGTGTTTAGACCGTTGTGAGACAGGTTAGTTTTACCCTACTGATGATGTGCTGTTGCAATAGTAATTCTAAACTAAATTAGCAAAGGACTACATATAGGTAATGATTCTATTTCTACATGCAGACTTGACAACTTTTTCACTCACTGACCAGTGTGCCTAGTCTTTCAAATGTTACTAAAGATTTTTATGTATTTGTTTTTGCACTTAACCACAAACAATCAATTATTAATAAAACATAACCAGTGCAGGCAGAAAATCAAATGGGCTTACAATTATGCCTCCACAGATAACAAATCCAATTACTACAACAGATTACAAATACAATCACTATGCTTGAGTCAAATTATAGACTGTATTACAAATGGACCTGAGAGGCGTGGCTTCCCCCATTAGTGTTCAGCATGGGCTTCCCCAAGAATATCATCAAAATAAAAAGGAAAATAGGAGGCTGTAGTGCGTGTGAAGGCAAACACTGAGTGACACCTGTGATGTGTCTAAAAGGTTTCAATGGTAAGTCCACTGGCAGGGCACTTCTGGTGCCACCACCCACTTCCTTATGGCTTCAGGAGGCTGCAATTAGTCCATCATAAAGTAACCGTCAATGGTAAAAATAGCATAAGGTAAAAAAAAAAAAAAAAAGCAGGAAACAACATGAATTCAAATAAACAAAACACCACAAAAGTTAAACTCTGTTATCTTGAGAGTCTATCAGTGAAGTGCCTTTTCTACAATGAGAAAATTGTCAACAAAACATTTACAGCCTCTGTATCTCAAAAGATATTGAGCTCTAGATCTAATAGAGTTGGCAAATGGCCAAACGTATGTAGTAATTTTAACTGTAAGTAAATTTCTCCATTCTGAGATCAATAAAATCTTATCTTATCTTGACAATGGACCTCAGGGTTAGTTTTGAAGCAAAACTCTGGTGTAACACTTTGATCAAACTGAATTCTGTGCAAAAAGATACACATTTTATGAACATTTAAACAATAAATATTAAGAATATTAAGTTTGACAATTAAACTTGCAGATGGCGCTGCATAGAATAGGTTGCAATTCTAATAACAGTGCTTTTGCATAGCTAATTCAAACTTTCTTGAAAAGTATAAACATGGTTTAACTGTGCATAGGATAGCATAATATAACATGATTATTAACGTGATACTATTTGGCCAAAATGTCTTGTGACAGAAATAGTTATCACCCAAAATATAAATAAAAAGATGAAATAGTTAGTATAATAGTTCATTTTTGGTAAAAGCACTTTTTTTTTCCAGCATTTGCAGTCCTTTTAATAATTATGGAGCTCCATTAAGGTCTGGCCACCAGAGGGAGCTATTATATAATTTTCTTTATAACCACGACTCACTCCTCCTGTTTAACTATTATGCCGTTGATTCAGGCCTCGTCTTTAACCCTCAGTCTTTGCAGTCAAGCGCAGGTAGCCACTCTGCAAATAGAAAAAATCACTATAAGCCATTATGCCATTATTATTCTGCATCTGAACAAGTCTGGAATCAATCGAGTGACGGCGCACATCCTTTGGGGGCGTTTTTTCCTGTGGCGAAGGTGCAATCCCAGGGTTGTGCTGTGCAAACAAGAGGGTCTCATTAGTGACTGTGCGCTGACTGTCCCAGGAGGGGGCACAAAAAGAGGAAATCAGCATGACGCCCGTCCCAGCGCAGGTACCACAGCAGCACCTGACCTGACGCAGCATCCTCAGCCTGGATAATGAGGGGACACAACTGTTGAGAGACTTGGTAGGCTATTTTAAAGTGCTATATGACAAACAGGCCTTTTATTATGCAAGTATATTGGCAAAACGTGTAGGCTATAAGTTTATACAGCACCACTCAGATAAAATGGTCACTGTTAAAATGCAGATTTGTTGTTAAGTTTATTGCTATTTTTTTTGTAATTCCACACAAAACCTGTCACAAAGTTCAATGTCTTCTCTGTCAGCACATATGAACTATTATTTTCTCATAAAGGTGTCCAAAAGTGGTAAATATATATATATATATATATATTCAAAAACACGTGCGTGATATGCAGTAGAAAGAACTTTCAGCCAAAAGAATAATATGGCAGGTTTGTGAATCAATTTACTACCAAATAATTTGTATCAAGTACAACATTTAGACATTTTCTTTTTGGACATTTCTTTCAAAAACTGTTTGTATTGGCCCCTGCCCTCCAACTGAAATAGAACTGTGAACGCAAGCCATAAGGAGCATTGACTTTTGTGTTCACTTTGTTTGCTTTGGGTTTTTTTTAATAAAGTTTAAATTATTAGTTGTGTACAAAGTACTACAAACTCATTCCTAACTTCTAACATCCCAGTTCTTTTCAAGGTCACTTCTCACCAGTGGCGTTCCAAGGGTGTCTTGGGGCCCCAACCAAAAATCAATAGGGGGCCCTATTAGACAGAGATGCACATAAGTCCCTGACCGCAAGTCCAAGTCAAGTCCGAGTCCCTGACCCGCAAGTCCAAGTCAAGTCAAAGTCAAGTCCAAGGCATATGGTTTCTGTGTTTTTCATACTGATTAAAATTACGGTACAATACAACTTTAAAATAGACAACAATTGGAATACTGCTAGAAGACAAGTGCCCAGAGCTCTGATAAAACCAACACCACAAACTGCACAAAAATAAATGTTGTTACAAAGAGCAAGAGCAAGGTACGCCATCGAGACTCGCACAGACTCCCGCGGGACTTGCAAAAAACACAAGTCCCTAAGCCACGAGTCCAAGTCAAGTCTCGAGTCTTTAGGGCACGAGTCCAAGTCAAGTCACAAGTCTCAAAAACAGGGACTTAAGTGCGATTTGAGTCCAAGTCCGAGTCTCAAGTGCCCATCTCTGCTATTAGATAATGTTCTTGATAATACTTAGGTAGACATTACTATATTAAATAGACTGTATAGAGAGAGGCTGCTATTGCAAGAAACATATTCTCTCATAAATGTGATTTTGTACTATTACAGTAATTAGCCCATGTTAATGATTCAGATGAGTTGTTGAGCAACAATTCAAAACCAAACCGCAGTGAAAAAAAATCACTAAATTATTTGCATATAGTAGTCGAGATATTAGCAAAACAATAGGCCATAGTTCACAAACAATCCAAGCACAAAACACTGGATTAGAGCTGCAGACCATCAACACCTCAGAGCACACACTCATTTAATATTATAGCAGCAGCTTGTTGGAACATTTGACAAATTGCTAGGCAATCTTCAATTTGACGGTCTGTTAATGAGGATCCACTTGTGACGGCGGCTCAAATACACTCCAGAAACTCCACAAAACCAAGAACAATATCCGTCAGCAGATTTAATGAAATGACAAAACTCAGTGAGATGTTAAAGAAGTGAAGAGTCAGAATAAAAGTCCCAAAGCCAGGGTTAAATCCTTTCAAATCATAAAACTATACTGCAGAAGCATCAGCTACTTCCAAAACAGCGCCAGAGGGGAGAGGAGGAACACAGGCACATCACCTGACCTCCCAGCATGCACCTGTCCTCTGTACAGTAGTTTCTCTTTTTCTCAGAAGTCAGAACAAAGGTCTTGGATGTTTTATAATAAACAGGTAGGTTATATTTCCTAATAAGAAATAAGAATGGGACAGAGTTATAAGTTAGTATGCTCTCTTCCATCTCTGCTCTGAATAATAAAATACAGCCATGACTGAGGACGTGAGGGAAGAGGGATAAAGCAGGGGTGTAAATAGTGCCAGGTGTTTGTGTGGTGAGAATTTGTGATTTCACCATTACAATTGGTGGCTACCTCGGAGGACTTCGTAGATAAACAGGCATGGTTACCTCGTAGGACTTCGTAGATAATGCTAGTCAGGTTGGTCCACAATGGCGGCGCACGGAGTTGCAGCGGCTCAGGATCTACCCTCCATCTGATCTATGTAATTTCGTTGTACATTGTATAATGACAAATAAAGCGCTTCACTTCACTCACTTCACAATTTCTATAAATACAGAATTGAGGTTGTGTTGCAGTTAGTAAGATATATGAGATAGCTCTGTGGGGGCCCCTGCCAATTTGGGGGCCCAAGCAGCTAATGGCAAGGGACGCCTCTGCTTCTCTCAATAATGCCAACAACTTGCCTGCTACTACCATTACAACTACACACAAAAAATAAATTCAAAAGATAATTTAAAAACATTTCAATAAAATTTGGCTGTACAAATCATCATCGTCATCGCAACCCTAGACATCACACAAAAAGCAAAGAGACTTGATTATTTCAAACACCGAATATTGATTTAAATAGTAAATAAATGTTATTCTCAGACCACCAGGGGAACCTTATGAACTGCAATTAAATGTTTGAGCAATAATGAAGGGGTGTCTTGTACCAGATTTTTGCAGTTTACAAAAAATGAAAGATTGAGCGTGTAGGCTAAATGAAATTGTTAGTTGTTGTCCAATCTCATTCTTAACTTCCCTAACATATTTCTAAAATCACATAGGACCGATATTATAATCATGTTTCACAACTTTCAGCGTCATTGTCACAGAAATGCTGCCTAAAATTAACAACAGTCAGCCTGAAAAAGAGGTGGGAAGGAAGAAAAACTAATCCCACCCCCATTCACATTCATATAACACAATGAGCTTTTTCTGCTGCTTCTGTCAGAGAAAACAGAAGGAAGAAGAAAGAAGTCTTTGGATTCAGTCCTGATTAAGAAAATAATCCTCAGAGTCAGAGCAAGGAAAAAGATGTACAGGCACAAAGAATTTACATACAACCAGTTATAATAGACAATTACAATGTGGGAGGAGTGCCTTGGTTCTTCGTTTTTGTTTCCCAAACGCCAAAGAGCACCTTCCCCCAAAAAACTACTTTTGTGGTACTGACTTCCTGAGCACTTTGTGTCCAGATTCTCTCATAATAATAACTCTAGCCACCACGGGAAAAATTCAGGTATAGGGCTTTTACGATGTTATTTGAGTTATGTTCAACCTGCCATCTTGTACAATCATTCTGATAAATGAAAAAAGGATTCCCAGACATCCAGGTACGTCAGTAAGCAGCGTGAATCATAAAAGCTTTGTTTTTTTTTTTCAAACAGTAGCTGGTTGATGCCTTTCACGCACGATTGTAAAGTGGTGACACATAATAGTGCACAGGTGTTTAAGTTGGTCCTTGTCACCGGGCAAACTCTGGTGCAACTTGGTTTAAATACTTCAAATTTCACAACGGGTGGATGAGTCACAGATAGATCATACAGTAAAATGTCTACTGCAGTGAGTAAAACATTTGTAAATACTGTAACTAATAGGCAAAATCTGTAGGTGACAAAAGCTTCATGTAATGTGTACAAAGTTTAATTATTTTGAATTAATTGATTTGTTTATTATGTAATTTTTATGGTATATCTTTTGGAAACATTCAAATTTTCAAGCTATTTTATGTTTTGTCTGTCTAATTACATCAACACTAAAAAGAAAACCAGATTTTTAAGATAAGAAAATATAAGATAGTTCTTTATTGATCTCACGATGGAGAAATTCACTTGTTACAACAGCTCTTAAGACACAAGGGGGGGCAGCAATAGTACTAGATTAATAGTACTAGATTAGTACAGCAATAGTACTAGATTAATAGTACTAGATTAGTACAGCAATAGTACTAGATTAAGATAAAATGAAAATAAAATAAATGTCTCTCAGCATCGACCAATAAGAAAAACTATAGACATCTCTTATGTACACTGCATAAAAATAAAA
>OMNZ01109808.1:28166-39128 GCA_900303255.1 Lesueurigobius sanzi | reverse complement strand
TATCCAAAATTTATAAACCAAAAAGTTATAAAAATATTTCGCCCTGTTTTCAAGTATTGGGTATTTTCTTACTTGTAAAATATCCGCTCTATGGCTAGCAGTTAGCACGTAGCTGATTAGCCTCCGTCGTGCTTTTAAACTCGTACGATTAGAATTTTTTGAAAAGTCTATCCAATTTTTGAATGGGATTATTACTTCCGGCACTGAGGCGCGTGCGTGTACAGACGAGCTGGTGGGCGGGACGACGATGCTCCATTGGCTGAAATTACGCCCCATTTCTGTTGAAAAGTTCTCCATTGTAACAAATTTTCCAAAACATAATTAACACAATTACTGTTCGTTACTGTTGTCGTGCTGACCATATTATACCAATGAGTAATCAGTAAGTTAGAATTCTGTGGAATTGTGGCTAAAAGTTCAGTCCTTTTAATCTTTTGCCAATTTTCCATAGAACATGAATGATAACACAAACATATTTTTTTGTTTTTTCCACTCTTGGTCAGTGGTTGTGCGAAACCATTTATTGCCAAAGAACTGACTTTACTCTTTTGAAATCATAATGAAACAGAAACTACTCAAATGACCTTCAACAACTGCCAGGAAAACTGTTCAGGAGCAAAGAAAAACTCACTTCAGCTGAAATACAGGACTCGCTGACAAAATGTATGTTTGTTTCAACATGCACAATATGTAAACTTTTGATCAGGGACATTTGGCTACTTTCTAGTTGAAAAGCGTAAACAAACGCAACCACCAACGCAACCATGAGAGAAATAAAGGTTTTTGTGCTATCATTCTATGAAATATATGAGTTTAAATACCCTGCCAGTAAACTTTTGAGCACAAATGTATGAATGTAACCAAATGTAATCAAAATCTATTAAAAAAACACAACTTTTTTCAGTAAAATGCAACTTCATTGAAACTAAGATTAATTTTCCACAGATATTATCCATCTAATTATATCTATATTTCTTTCTTTCTTTCTTTCTTTCTTTCTTTCTTTCTTTCTTTCTTTCTTTCTTTCTTTCTTTCTTTCTTTCTTTCTTTCTTTCTTTCTTTATTCTATTCTCACATGTATTTTGTTTTAAGATTACTATTTGAGCTACTGTGACAACGCAATTTCCCTTGTGGATCAATAAAGTCTGTCTAAGTTTAAGTCATCATGGCTACAAAAGAATTAAAACGTGCCATTTTTCTCCTCTTATTAGCTGTTTAAATGCCCTCTTTTTACTTCAGACATTTGAATGTAACGTTACTTGTATTGGAGTAAACATTTTGGCCGGCCCCTCCACCTCTGGTCAGGTGCGATGCAGAGGCAGCAGCCACATCAGTGCTGCTGCTGCTGCTGCTGACCCAAGCGGCGATCATTGTTCTCGAGCTGCAAATCACCACGCTGCAATCAGGGGCCCGATCTAGGCTTCTCTCTCTTCCCCTCTCCACTCCAGATGATTCCCGTCCTGATTGGCCTAACTGGACTCCTGTCTGTGGTGGCAGATTAGCATGGATTGTTTTTCCGCTGTGGCATACAGATTGGGCCGCGTTAGCATTTGCACCTCCACTGTGCCCCCGGGCCATTGGAGAGACTTCTGGTTTTCAAAGGCAACAGGAAACGAGACTAGCTGCTTCTTTCATAACTAATAAAAGAATAAGTTTCAATAAATAGAGGTGAATGAAAGAGCACTTGGCAAACATAGCCTGAAGAGTCGAAGATGTGCTTGATCTGTGTTTTGTGTGGGAGAGGAAGAGCTGAGACAGTTGTGTACTTAGTTGTATTGTTCAGTTTGATTCATTACTAGAGAGTGTTTTTTGTGAAGTGGTATGAGTTTACACTGATCTGAGCTGCTCCCTATTTTCATTACTGTTCTTTCTCTACTGTTGGCTTTGGAACAAAAGGCCAAAGTCATGTACTTTTTATCTATCTGAAGACTAAGTATTGTTGTGAACACTTGAAATAAAGTGATTTGAAAATCTAAACATTTCTGAAGGTACAACAACTAAATATTTTCCGTGGTTGCAATAGTGTTTATTTTATTTTATTTATTTGATCAGGGACAATGCACAAATGACATTAGTCTATGACAAGAAGAGATGCCATGTGCCAGGTTATAGCAAAAGAATGCTAATTTCCACCCGTAGTCCCTGGGCAGGTTGATGTTACATGTACAAAAATACATAGTGCGCCCAGTTGGATACGTAGAATATAAATGATAACGCAAAAACCTTTATTTCTCTCATCAAAATGTATTTCTCTGTCTAAAAACCTGTTCATTTACGCTTTTCAACTAGAAACTAGCCAAATGTCCCTGATCAACATCCCTGATTTACATATTGTGCATCTTGAAACAAACAATTTTCTTCACGGAGTCCAATTTGGTCAGAGAGTCCTGTATTTCAGCTGAAGTGAGTTTTTCTTTGCTCCTGAACAATCTTCCGGGCAGTTGTTGAAGGTCATGCAAACGTTAGATCAGGGACATTTGAGTAGTTTCTGTTTCATTATGATTTCAAAAGAGTAAACTAAGTTCTTTGACAATAAATGGCCAAAGTTAGTGCAATCACACATATTTTGGCATAGATCTGTTCATTCCCTTTATGTGTATTGGAACAGTGCAAAAAAAGCAGCAAAAACGTCAAATTTCACATAGTTTCACACAAAGCTCAAAAATTGGGCCAGACAATACTATTGGCACCCTTTCAAAATGGTTGGTAATTAACTTTAAACTGACCTGTGGCGGTGACAGGTGTAACAGGTGTGTGGGCAATGTAAAAATCATATCTGGAATAAGATAAAAAGGAGAGAAGTTGACTCAATCCTTGCGTTGTGTGTCTGTGCCCGAGTGGAGAACAGAAAGAGGAGAAGAGGACCATCAATGTTCTAAGTCTATCTCCAGATCTTCATGTTCCTTTGTCCACAGTGCCCAACATAATAAAAGAAGTTCACACCACATGATAATACAGCTAACCTCCTGGACGCGGACGGAAGAGAAAAACTGATGAAAGGATATAACGCAAAATCAAAGCCAATTTCAGCTCAAGTCAGACCTGCAGTTTGACCAGAAACGCAACATGGCCGCCCCCGTTGCAGCTTCCTGAATAAGGTGGACAGCCCAGTGACTTGGGGAACACACACAGAGCTGTCGGATGTGCGTTGTCATGACGACGGCCCCCACACAATCTAATGACATCACCTGTTGTTTTCACTGGGGCTTCAGGCCTGGGTTCTTGTTGTGGATTAGAGACACATGAGGATACAAGGGGAATTTCAAAGAGTCAGAAATCCTACTTAAAGGAGTGAATGGGACCTGCAGCTTTACTTGAAGACTGAGTGATGCAAAGCTAAACTTTCTACAAAGCATCTTAAATTATTAACACACACACACACACACACACACAAGGGATTTACTTATTATTATTGTTTTACTGGAGATAAACCAGATAACAGTGGATTCCATTTCAAGAATGCATATATTCATATATATTGTAGGGAGTTTGGTGTGATAATATTTTGAATCTGCTTTGTGTGAGTGTGGAGAACAGTATAATCAAATGATGTATTTCATTAAGGTACATGATGATAATGTACTGTCTGCCGTGTGGAGCAGCTCAGGACACTCTCCTGAGGGCGTGGGGTGAAAGCATTGCCTCTGGTCTGACAGTCGCGCCTGGTGCGTCCTGACATGGGCGTAATACTATCGCAGTTATGCTGATTTATGACCTGTTTCTCCAGTTACTAACCTTATATGTTGCATTAGTCACTGCATGTCTCTATAATCTATAATTCTGTATAATGACTATGTATTTGAACATGACATGAAGAGCACATTCTTCTCAACAGCCGTGGAGCTTTGCAAGCTGAAGTGCTTGTGTTTGCCTCATTTTGTCATATATGTGTAGACGTGGTTTGTATGTGTTTGCTTATGCCTGTTTACCTTTGGTTTGGCAGGGCAGGGCGGGGGCCCAGGAGAGGAAGGGTGAGGAAGAGGAGGGCAGCTCGATCCCAGGAAACACAGGGAGATCCAGAAACCCAATCCAGCCAAGACAATAAGGAAAACACGTGAGACTTTGGCACATGACGGCTAAGGTTACCTGTTCACAGTGAACTTTTGGCCCTCGGAGCTAAACCTCTCCGCCCTTATGACTGTGCGGCTGCCCCACCTGCCCGGCTGCTTTCTCAAGTCATCCCTCCCACAAACTTATGTAATTAAACTTTTACGTCCTTGGCTTTATAAAATTTCCACTACGACTTGATGTGTTTAACCTTTGAACCTTCTAACTACAAGAGGCACTTGCACACAAACAAATGTTTTTTAATCAAATATAAAAAGTAAAAATAGTACATTTGGTGAACTATTTGATTTAGAGCACAAGAGCCCTTGAGTGGTACAACTGTAGACTATTTTATTTAGCACTTGATCAAGATGATTAAAGTTAACTGATTAAAACTTTTGCAACTTTAGATATTTTCAACTAGCATAGGAATATTGTAAAACAACACTATGTGCTTTTGTCTAAGGTCTGAAGTGATTTGACTAATGATGTTGTGAAGGTGCATCTTTCACCAGCCTCATACCTCACGGCTGATTTTGACATGTTTGCATGTTTGCCAACTGTCTCCCCTCAGACAAAAGCCAGTCTGGGCCCCACCATCAGATCTATGAGTGTCCATCACAGCCACCAGCCGGGCCAACCTGCCTTACAACCTGTCTCCCACCCACACCCATCGGCCCGCTGCTGTCCTCTCACCTGTGCAAATACAAGCCCGCGGAAAGAGAGAGTGAGTGAGCGACACGGTGAAAAAAAGTGCAAATGAAAAGATATCCTGGCCTTTGGTTACAGGGTGGGGCTCCGAACAGAAGACAGCACAGCTGAGCAAACCTACATAGCCATAGGACTTCACCTGTACGCTGGGCACACCGTGTTTTCTTTCCTAATCCGCTCCTCCTTTCTCTAACCGGTCCCAAAGCGACAGTAGGCTAAGGCGCTCTTTTATGGCACGCTGAATAGAGATTTCCTTTGAGGTTATACAGTTGATATACTCACCAGCATCACTTTTGTGCCGTGGTCGCGGCGTGGAGTGATTTACTGCCTAAGGGGACACTTAGCTGCTTTAGATGTGTTCCTGCGTAGGTGTAGGCATTATCTGGATATTATTCAGGAAATCCTTTTATCTAACGATATTGGTAGTAGACATTTGACTTAATGCGGGGATGTGAGCTTTCATCTTTGGGTCAGGGCACCCAGGTCGACTAGATGAGTGAGGGGTACAGCTGGGAATATGAAGTATTAATACGGTTGTCGTCAAAGGTATAACTTAGGCACATAATTAATTGTAAGGATTCATACAGTACCATTACTTATGTCACTTGTCGAATGGAAGTGTTTTTGAGTCAAAAAAAAATCTCCATCAAAAGTGGCACACTGCCTGATTTGAGAAGTTCAGAAAGAGTGCTTGGGTATTAGGGATAAAAATAAAATTAGATTTTTAAAACTCATCTTGGATTAGTAGAATCCATGAACAGTGGTGTCTGATGGTCCATACCACATTACCGTTCATTACGTACCTAGGTGAGAGGCAGCATTAACTGGTGAAATAAATGTTTTTTTTGTATGTTTTTATGTTGGTTATCTTTTAACTAGACAGGACATAACTACATACAACATATTACAAACAAAAGTCACCACAGCCAGTCACCACATTCATTAAAGGCTCTATACCGGATTCCCTTATTGCAAACAATGAAAGACGAAGCAAGCAAACCAAATTACTACTTGTGGTCCAAACACAGTCCCAACCCTCCACACACATTTCAAAAATCCCATTTTTTCACAGAGATGAGTTTATAAGCAAACTTCACAGCTTGCAGGGTCACCTTCCAAGGGCCACTGTCACAGAAATGCAAGAAAGCCAGCCTGCAAACCCATGAAACTGACAATACTTTATATTTAGATGTACAGAAATATTTCCACAAATGTCTGAGCTTCCAATATGCCAAAGGAGGACAACACAAATGTCCTTCTACTACTAGGACAAATAAGCAGGTAAAGTGCCTCAAAGTTGTTTTGATTTGCTTTTAAAATGTCCAAGGTGAGCTTGTGTTGTCTTTTCATTTGTGAAATAAATGTGATTTATTCAAAGGGAACTGTTTGATACTTTGTGATGATGATTAATTAAAACAATTTGATCACAATTCAGACTAGCAACTTCACATGTGTAGAACTTTTTTTTTTAACTCTTAACTCTTAGCCTTGCAGTATATAATGACTAATGTGGAGAAAATGTGTGATTTAAGCCTCGGTTTAACAAAAAACTGTTTTGGAAATGTGCATCCATTTGAGTTCGTGCTAATACAAATACATTTGAGTCCGTCTGAAACACATGACTGCTGAAACACAATGAGTTCCTCCCAGTGATGCGCTTGAGTTAAACGCACAGGCAGAACAAAGACCTCACCTGCCACTGTGATCTCGATAAGACAACACTAAACACAAAATCTTAATCTACTTCTCAATACAAATCTGAAATCAGAGCCTGGAATTAGCAGCGTGAATGAGACAAGTGTGGCGTTTCTTGGACAGATGTTTAATTTGAGCTTACGCCGATGAGGACACTGTTGTGGAGGGTGCACTCTCGCTGCTATTTACCGGCTCCCTATCTGTTCTTCCGCTGCAGGTTTGGGCCTGAAAGACGTGCCAGACCTGCTGCCAAAGCATCAGCCTCCACCTCACCCTGCAGACATGGCAGCTCACACACGCAAATGCTCCCGGAGGTCTCCTATAGCGCTCTGGTATTCTGCATGTTTATCTGCCCTGCCCATACCATATCTGCACACATTCACACATTTTCATATCGCTGGTGCCTTTACGCTCGCACAGAGACATCACGGAGGCTCGTATCTGGCCTGTTTTCCTATTTATAAAACAGTGAGCACACCTACACACATTCTCCCACACATAGACACACCCACCAGAGCAAGACAGTTGTAGTAAAGACAGAAATTAGCAGAGTGAAGTAAATCTTGACACCTAACACTAGTGGTCCCTCTTCTAAAATTGCTTGCGCGGCCGCCCCCGTACTTAATGCTGCAGCACCTACTGATTACAGCGTGTGGAGAGCGAGCCTGGTAATTGCATGGTACATACCTGTTGAGGGTGTAAGCCCATCCGCTGAACATGAGGCCCCTCTGGTACAGGGCTCCGGGTTGTTGTAACAGGGAGAGGAAGCCACCGATCGTTCATTCAGCAAACCCACGCTTGTCAGTCATCTTCAGGGCAATCGCACAACTCTGCACCACTCAATTCTACTCCTTTTAGGCAAAATGGTGTTGAAATATAACTTAATTAGCAAAAAAGAGAGGTCTTATTGCATGTGAAGTTGAAATATATTGAATTAACTATTTAGTTTTTGATCTGTAGCAAACTTCGTATTTGAATTCTTAACCACATCCAGTTTCCATGCCTGTATTGAATAAAAAAGATTGCATAGAACTTCATGTAAAAATGTGTGAAGTGTAAATAATATCTTCAAACTTCTGTCCAGCTGTGATTATTTTGTCCTTTAACCTTTTTTTTTGTACTGTGCTGTACCGGCTTAACATAAAGATCTCCACATATCACTTTTATACCTATTTAGTCATTTATTTTGGCTGCTCTGTAGTTGTTTTCATGACACGAGGCTGAGTCAGACTGCGTGTTTTCGTTGGAAGTGACGCGTGTATTAGTGGAGTATGCAGTATGTGAGCAGCGGAGCGTTGCGACCATGGCAGCGGCTGATCCTTTTTAAGTTATTTTAAGCGGCGTGTTTGCCAAATGTCAGTGTCTTTATTCACTTTAATCTGTCACGTTATCTCCGTGTCGCATCAGTTGTAATCCACGTCTGGGTTTCGACTTCCTTCGCTCGCTCTAGACGTTGGCCTAAAGGTGCGACGCTTCTTCCATGGTGTCTTGCGTTTCCCGTCACAACTTGGGTAGCACCGACGACGCGACTGAACTCGATTGGTCAAAGCGAAGACATATATGTGAATTTGTAGTATGCTGATAATTCCTGAGCGCCGTTTGGAATGAGGAGTGGCTTTGAGAACGCCTGCACGTGAAATCTCCAAAACACATTCTAAACATTGCACTGATCAATTTAGTCAGATGTAATAGCAGGCTGCCTCGAGGTGAACAAGGGCATGTTCTCAGGTCTAATGCATGCCAGCACTGAGTTTACTATTATCTTTAATTACCACGGGAGCTCCACCATCTCGGCTGCTTTTCCCACGGCAATAAATGAATACTGTGAGTTATTATTATCAGTGTGACTTTAAAAATGACTAGCATGAGCTCCGACAGGCTGGGTACTGTGCAGGGAGAATGATGAAAGAAGTACTCCTGATGTGAACTTAAGTCACACTTTTTCTCATAGTTCGGCTGGTGCTGCGACTTTTTATATCGTTGTGGATGCGATATAATTAGCATGTGCACTTGGCTGAGTCGGGGCCAGTGGCAGCGTGCTTAAAACATAAAATGAATTGAAGGATATACAGTATGTTACTTGAGTAGATCAAATTTGCAAGGAAATTGGCATGGCGCTAAAAGAAAAATAGAAAAATAGGCACAAAGCTGGGATTTTTAAATATTTTATCCATTGTCAATTATATCATCAAATATATCGTTATTGTGATATTTCTTTTTTATATTGTGATATCGATTTTATGTCATATCGCCCTGCCCTACTGCGACTTATACTCAGGTGCGACTTATATATTAAAATATATAATTTCACATGTTTGTTATTTTCACACTGATTCTGTTCTTTTTGCTATAGTTATCTGGATAACTGTTAATATGTCACGTTAACATAAGGGACGCCTATTCAGTTTGTTGGTTATGCTTCATGTAGCTGAATAACCACTAATGTGTTATGTTAGCCATTAGCCAACCGTACCTATTCAGCCTGTTGTTCTCTCTATCGTTATTATTATAACTTGCCTTTCAATGTCTGTTCTTGGTCTTGGATTATGTAAAATAAATTTCCCCCAAAAAATGCGACAGTGTGACTTACACAAGTTTTTTTTCTTCTTCTTTATGCATTTTTGGCTGGTGCCACTTATACTCGGGTGCGACTTATATATTAACTAATAATATTACTTTAACATACCAGACACTTATTCAGTTTGTTGGTTATGCTTCATGTAGCTGAATAACCACTAATGTGTTATGTTATCCATTAGCATACCATACACCTGTTCAGCCTGTTGCTCTATTGTTATTATTATAACTTGCCTTTCAAGATGAAATGTTTGTTCTTGGTCTTGGATGTTGTTAAATCTCCCCCAAAAAATGTGACTTACTGTTCAAATCTTATATATTTTCTTATATATTTCTCCTTCATTATGCATTTTTTGGCTGGTGCAGCTTATAGTCCAGAAATAAATGACTTGTGGCAACCACAACAAATGTCAATGTAAGATCTCTTCTGCTTTTTCTGCTACCTAACTTACTACTTATGTGTATAGTTCTACACTGCTACTAACAAGTCAGCTTTAAACTATTCAAATGTAGTTAGCGCTGCACAATATGAGAAAAACATGCAATAACTGGCTCAAATGTTTTGATAATAATATCATATTTAACAGAGACATTTCAATACACTTCTTCCATTAAGTTAGTGATGTGACGCTCATGACCCAAATGGCTCTTTTGAACAGCTCTTTAATGTGAACAGTTTGACCCGGATCTCATTCATGAAAAGAGCCAGATCTTTTTTTGTCTGGTTTTTATCAAAGTTTCTACAGATGAAATTGAATAAACACTTGGAAATAGCTGAAGGGCAGAGAAATAATTACAAGGTTTTTTTTTTTTTGCTAAAAATGATTCAGCAAAGCGGTTGTCTCCTCTTTTCCTTAACTGTAGATCAAATTTTTATTTACCTGACACGAATTTCAAAGGATGAAGTCAATTTCCGCAAAATTTGTGGAATTAAATCAAAAGTTGTGTCTCAGGTCTCAGATACTATGGGTTTTCTCGCTGCTTCCTAAAACATTACATAAAATGAGCCAGTCCTTTGAACGGCTCTTTGACCCGAACAGACCCCAAAGATTCAGATCCCTTCAAAGAGCCATAAATCCCATAACTACATCAGCGGTGGAAGAAGTACTCAATGTTCATACTAAGTAAAAGTGCAGATGCAGGACCAAAAATGTACTTAAGTAAAAGTGATATTACTTTTACTTAAGTAAAAGTATCAAAGTATCCATTGTAAAACTAAAAAGTAAAGTATTTAAGCGTTTAATGTGCAGGATTTTTTTAAATCATTTGAATCAAACAACATCTAACCGAGTTAACCACTAACTCAGGTCAAAAACAGGGCTAAAGCAAGAATAAACCAGGTTTAAATCAGGACTAAACCACAACTAAACCAGGACTAAACTAGACCTAAACCAGATCTAAACAAGGTCTAAATGAGTAAACCACTAAACCAGGTCTAAACCAGGACTAAACCAGATCTAAACAAGGTCTAAATGAGTAAACCAGGACTAAACCAGATCTAAACTAGGTCTAAAGGTCTAAATGAGTAAACCACTAAACCAGGTCTAAACTAGGCCTAAACCAGATCTAAACAAGGTCTAAATGAGTAAACCACTAAACCAGGTCTAAACCAGGTCTAAACAAGGTCTAAATGAGTAAACCACTAAACCAGGACTAAACCAGGACTAAACCAGATCTAAACAAGGTGTAAATGAGTAAACCACTAAACCAGGTCTAAACCAGGACTAAACCAGATCTAAACAAGGCCTAAATGAGTAAACCAGGTCTAAACACCTCTCACCCACTGCACAGAACTGTAGAGGAGCTGAGCAGCTCCTTTAGTGACAGACTAAGACACCCTCAGTGCAAGACGGAGCGCTACCGCAAGTCCTTCATACCCACCGCTGTCAGACTGTACAATTCTACTGTATAGCTCCATGTGCAATAACAATA
>OMNZ01109808.1:0-11657 GCA_900303255.1 Lesueurigobius sanzi | reverse complement strand
AGAGAGAGGGGGGGGAGGAGAGAGAGGAAGGAAAGAGACAGAGAGAGGGGAAGGAGAGAGAGAGAGAAGAAGGAAAGAGGGAGAGAGAGGAAGGAAAGAGACAGAGAGAGGGGAAGGAGAGAGAGAGAAGGAAAGAGGGAGAGAGAGAGAGGGGAAAGAGAGAGAGGGAGGAAAGAGACAGAGAGAGGGGAGGGAGAGAGAGAGAGAGGAAGGAGAGAGAGAGAGAGAGAAGGAAAGAGAGAGAGAGAGAGGGGAAGGAGAGAGAGAGAAGAAGGAAAGAGGGAGAGAGAGAGGGGGGAAGGAGAGATTTTAGTGCCCAATTTGGGTCCTGTGGGGTATAAGAGGTTAAAAAAGAAACGAAAAAACAATGAGTAGAAGTGGAGAAAGGTGCGAGAAAGACAGACGGAAAGAGAGAGAGAGAGAGAGAGAGCGAGTAGTTGGATGGGAAGTGAAGTTTGCCTACACTGACAGAAACAGGATAAGGAATCAGCAACTCTCCTGGGAGTGAGTGACGAGAAACACCAACAAGTACAATTCCATCTTCGACAGCAGCAGCCCCTTGGAGGAAAGCCAGTAGTTGTGGTGTGGGGCTGGAGGTGGTTGACGCTGCTAATTGCTTATTTTCAGGTTTCTCGCTTAGGCATCTCCATTTCCATACAAAGTGAGTGACAGAATCCGAAGCTCGAAGGGATGAAAACAATTGGCAATTTTCCCCCCCCGGGGGCCGCGGTAATGACACGCGGACGTTATGATCAAGTCGAAGCTGTGAATAATTTATGGGACTTGATGGATGCTCCTGTCCGCCGCGTCTTCCGGGGTGGCCTCCAAACCTGAAGCTCCG
This sequence comes from Lesueurigobius sanzi, assembly GCA_900303255.1. Lineage (NCBI taxonomy): Eukaryota > Metazoa > Chordata > Actinopteri > Gobiiformes > Gobiidae > Lesueurigobius > Lesueurigobius sanzi. Next base: position 10,816 of record OMNZ01109808.1, on the reverse strand, counting down.
GGATCCGCGGCGGCGTGCGGGTGGGGAGCCAAGCCAATCATCCAGCAGCCAGCGAATGATTTCCTTTGAAAGCGATGAAAGACGCTTCATTCTGCTTTTGAAATGAGACGTAGCTCCAAAGAAGGTCATCCTCTGGAAAAGCGATTGTGGTAATTTATATCAATTAAGTCTGTTTTACAATATGGGTTTTGATGTCCCTTAGGAGCATGTCTTAGGAATGTGCAATTCAACAATATTATACAAGAAAGGAACACTTAAAACCATGTTGTAATAGAATTAGATCACCACATCCCTCCTGGGCATTTCCACTCACACATTTGTGAGCATATCATTAGCAAAAATGACTGCTTGTGTAAACCTGTAACTATTGATAATAACACTATTGCTTGCAGAGGCTTCTTGTCTCTTCCTTTCACACAAATTATTTCAAGTATGTGAATGTGAGAATAATGCATATTATGTCCACTTTATACTTCAAACAAGAGCAATTTGGTCAACGTTGGAGAACAATTTTACACAGGGGGACAGTGTATCTTACCATAATGCACTGTTTTATTGTATTGAATTGCTGGAAAATAATAGATTCAAGTGTGACATTACTATTAACCCTCTGGAGTCTCATATCGCGGGGAGCATCATCATCAGTAGGGTAAAACTAACCTGTCTCACGACAGTCTAACCCAGCTCATGTTCCCGATTAGTGGGAGAACAATCCAACGCTTGGTGAATTCTGCTTCACAATGATAGGAAGAGCCGACATCGAAGGATCAAAAAGCGACGTCACTATGAACGCTTGGCCGCCACAAGCCAGTTATCCCTGTGGTAACTTTTCTGACTCCTCCTGCTTAAAACCCAAAAAGTCAGAATTTTCTTCGGTGTACTCATGCAACATGAAACATAAACTTGTAATAATGATAAATAATAAACTATGGAAAAGAAGATATACATTTTTTAAATAGAACTAAAAGCCATGCATACAAATAGAATAAGATAGAAAAATTTAATTTGTTTGTTTGTTTATTTTTTTGTTTTCAAATCAGCCGCATAGGGTATATGTTCTTAATACAGTTTACACAATGCAACAACATTACATTCGCAGTAAATTTACAATACGATTAATAAAATGGTAATTTAAAAATGGCGCCATATCAAAATATTGCAGCCAAAGCACTCCATGTTATAAGACTTTTTCAATAACTGTTCTAACTAACAACAAACAGTGAAAAACTCTTTTATGTGTTTCTTTCCGACCTCAGTGTCATGGGTTCAAGTGCAAAAAGTTCCAACTAAGGCTGCACAATTAATCGAATCGACATTGCAATTTTAAATACTGCAATAACTTCCAAAGGCTGGCTAACTCCAGTGTTTCATGACACTGAAATACTACCACAATGTACAGTATAACAGCAGTTTTAGAAGTATATTTTGCTGACAATAGGGCCGGGACAACCAACAACAATATGGGTAATCGCGATTAGCATTTTTTCATAATCATGATGAAACAGAATAGAACTGTTAGCTTTGAAAGTTGCCCCATCAAATACACACTTGTAGATCAATAAAGAGGCAATCGTCTATAAAAAAAAAAACATTATTTCTTATGTCAGTCTGTGTAATTCTGTAAGTAATTTAACTTTTCAAGAAACCTACTGAAACAAAAGAAGCATATACTGTTACAAACACTGCTAATGAAGAGAACTACCATACAGCCCTCAGAGCACACGGCTAAAGCACGCGCCACACTGTCAGTGCAGCTGCAGCAGAATCAAAACTCTATTCATCATGAGAAATTTTGCAATGATTATGGTGATAATATTGTGAATCGCAATAATTTTGTCCAAGATAATCATACGGAAGTTTCCATACCGTCCCATGCCTCGACAATACTCAATTGCATGAAAAATACACTACAGCCCTAATTCCAATGGTTTGCTGAATGTCTCTCTCCGATTATATCATAATGACCATCAATTTTTTTTTTAATCGTTTTCTTCAACTGGTGAATCTGAATCTAAAGTCAGACAATTATTGAAATGCACTGATGAAGATGAGAAAAGAGGACTTGCTTTAATAGCTGCTATCCGTTATATGTACATAATTAGCTGTTTGTCTATGCCCTAATGATAAGCTTGTGAATGCCCCCTCCTTGTTTTAGCCTGATGAGCCGTGTACACTGAGGCCGTGCGTCACACAGGATGTCTCTCTCTCCTCTCCAGTTTCTCCGTCCCGAGCCTATGAGGGAGGAGGTTATCAGCTCCAGATCACTGTAGCACCAGACTCCATCAGGAAGAAGAGGGGGGCTCTCCTAGTACATCACTGTCTCCGTGGGAAACCGCATCGATCACAGAAAGTCAAGCATTTACCTGGGCAGCTCAGGTGACGGCGGGGGAGGGGCGGCGATAACCCTGACCCTGGAGGGACAGGACAGGCCAGCGGAGGGTTTGGGTTGTCCTGGGACTGTCACAAGAACACTCTTTGGCTTCTTCTGAATACTTTTCTAGATTTGATCCCTTTAAATTGACTTTTGTTTAATTGATTTTGAACACATTTTCTTTCACTAACCTTTCAAAGGGAAATAACAATTATAACAGAATCTGCAATGAAGTACTTTTGGAAAAAATGTTGGGAAAATATTTCAGAATTGAGTACCAATACCATGGGAGAAGTCATTGGGGTCATTCACTAAGTGTTTGCTCGTGTGCAAAATGAGGAGCACGTACTAGTTTAGTTTAGTTTGGTCAGTTAAAACAAAATAGCACATCAAGAAATAACAAATGGTACAATTGTACCGAAAAGGCCTTGGCTGAAGCTTATTTGGCCTTGCTCAAATCTCAAATAACATGATGCACACTGAGAATATACATAAATCATAGATACAGTAATTTACATCCATCAAGAATCAAGAACCGTGCAACTTGAAAAATATCTTTTGCAATTATTATTCTTTCAAATAAGAGTTAATTATTTTAGCTTTGAGCTTTCTTTTGACCATAAATAATGTTACAGGACTTAAGTTCCCCTAAACCAGTGGTTCTCAACCTTTTTTAGTCACAGCCCCCAATGTAATGGTGTTTTGCCACCCCCACATGGTACAATTTCCATTCAGAATACATTGAAAATATGCTTGCAACAGGATTTGGCGACCCCCTGAAATGATCTCGTAACCCCCATGGGAGTCCCAGGATGAGAACCACTGCTCTAAACAGTTCCACATGTTTACACCTAGGAAAGACAGACTTCTCAGTTTTACATTTGTCCTCGCCTTTGCTTTCAAAACATAAAGGCTCCTCTAACTTCATACGGAGTGTTTTTACTTCAAACTATTTCTGGACACTATCTGGGAACATATTGTTTTATATTTTATGCATGAAATGGGCAATTTTGTGATCGACTAAGTCATTACATTTTAGGATTTTGGAGCTAATAAACAGAATATGGGTATGTTGACAACAATCTACTCTGTTAATGATACAACCTGCACACTTTTGCGGTATTATAATTGGCTGTATGGTTGTTTTATATGTTTTCCCCATATCTCTGAGCAGTATGTCATGTACGGCAGAATAAGTGTATTGTATAACAGATGCAGGGATTCAGGGCATGATATATTTTATATAGGATAGGATTTTTACTCACACAGCATTGTCTCATTTGCACATTAGATTTAGGGCCCTAATACACACACTGTAATACACACACTTTCAAATGATAAATTAAATAGCAATTTTCCTGATTGCACTTGTTATTTAGCACCTGCCTTGATAATGACTCCCATTGTTGTATATATAGATTTAGTTGTGCAAATAAATTGTACATCATATCATCAGCCACAAAAAAAATCATATTTTTGAGTATATTTAAAGTTTATTTTCATTCTACTATTTTAAACACTGCTGCAACTTTAGGGAGGGAAGGGAATCTTATTTGTATAGTGTTTTCATATGACACAAGTCACACCCAAAGCGCTTCACACATGAAAGGCAGGGGGGTTCATTCACTCCATGCTGATGGTGGTAAGCCACATTTGTAGCCACAGTTTCCCCTGGGGTAGACTGACAGAAGCGAGGCTGCTCACATCTGCGCCAACGGTCCCTCCGACCACCACCAACCCCTCACACATAGGCATTGGGTGAAGTGTCTTGCCCAAGGACACAATGGCAGTCTGCATCATTCGAACCCCGACCTTCCGATCATGAGACGACCCGCTCTACCATCTGAGCCACTGTGGTCACTGACTTTGTCCACAGCCAGTTAGAAGGCTTGTTTAAAAGTAAAAACAACAAAACCTCTTGAATACGTTCATAATCTGTACATGAGCTTTGGCAATATTTGCAGTTCCTAAGCCCAAATAGTTTTAAATGTTGACTCCACTAATGCAGATAATTACTATGAGGAGTTTGCTGAACACGTCTGCCCTGTGTACGCGCTTGATCCATCTGGTGAAGCCTGTATTAATAGGGTATGTAAAATGAGAGGGGTGGTGCTCTGTAGTGATCACTAAGTCATAATTCACAGAAAAAGTACTATTACAAACTTGTTAAGGAAGTAATTAAAAATAAATCACCACCCCCACATTTATTAGAAAGTGGGATATAGATACAGCTGAAGAATAATTACACTCCAGAGTCATTAAAAGTACACTACATCTCCATTTTAATTACTATCATTCTTTAACCCAACCACTTTGGAAATTCATCATATTTCTCTCATTCTTTTGAAAAATACAGCAAGATTACATGAGACATTATTTATACAGCCTTGAATAAATCACACATGACAGTGCAAAAACAGAGCTGGAGACACTTGGGGGTGGATAAGGTGGATATTGGGTTACAAGCGGTGATATGTAGATAAGATTAAATTTGAGACAGAAGGATGAGAGGATGGAGGGGTAAAGGCCCCTCAGTGGTGCGTGACAAACTAAGATCTGCAGACATGGGGCATAAGCAGAGCCGTGGCCATGGGCTGAGGGTGCTCGGGGGGTTACCTGTAATCCCAGAGACAGATCCCAGGACAGGGACGGCTGAGGAGGGCAGAGGGGATGGGCCAAGGGGTCGCAGGGTCGTGTTTACCTGCGGCAGGTATTTCCTCTGGGAACTGATAAGGTTCGGGGAGGGGAAGTGCTCTGTTCCAGGTGAGTGCAGAGGGGCCCGCAAAACGACACCGCATCACCCACACCCCCTGACTCGAGGCTCCGCCCCATCACACATAAACAGCTCACCTTTATGTCTCAGGTTTAAACAGACTTGTACCTGCTGTTCCCCATAAGTTTGTCTGGCCCAACAGAAGAGCGAGAAGTTGTGAAGGCAGAACATTTGATGACAGCATATTCAAGGTGAAGCTAGTTTCCTGTCCTGTGTATTTGACCCATCCTTCAATGGACGCCCTGTCAGAAATAATGGATGACTGCAGCTGCTGGGGACCCTTCTCCAGGTCTTGATTGGTCAGGACTAACTAGTGGGGATGTTTTGGGTTGATGGGCGATGGCAATCTCATGTTAGGATCAGTTTCCGTATGTCCAAGACCATGACTGAATATGATTTTTTTTTTAAACATACAAAATACAGTTAAGTTTCCATTTTAGCTTTCAGAACATTAACAGCAAGTTTACTACAGTGTTCTTCTCTTCATAGTGCACACCCTGTATTTTCTTACAGGGTTAAACGCCTGAAAGTATCTGGTTCCTCCCCTCCAGTAAGGACTTGATTCAGGTGTGTGGCTGCGGAGGCCAGCTGCTGCCAGGAGGTGTTTCCTTGTTGGGTTACGTGTTTATTTTGCTTGTGTCTGCCGCCTCTTCCTCCTCACCTGGATCCCCAGCGCAGAAGGCCCTCCCCTGCAGGCTCTGAGAGGGGTCACTGAGCTAGAACATGTTAACAACCACAGCCTAAGCCGGTGCATTGAATGACACACACGCGTACCCTGTGGAGAGGGAACAGGTGACAAGTTCAAGCTGATGCCAGCTATTGTTGGGGAAAAAGTGGGAATGAACTTGAACAGCCAAGAGTTGCAAAAGTTCTTAACGTGTTTGGCTCTTTTTCAACACTGTCCACTTGACCACAGCCCTAATAAATCTGAACAGAGGACAACAATCTGTGTCATGCCATAATGGGCTTGTTGGACCTGGGTTGAGGAGACATTGTCATTGTTTTTTTCTATTATCTGTCTGTTACTATCTACTATCAAATAAGGCATGTGCCTTAAGAAATTGGTCACTGTGGGCCAGTTGTTCAAAAAATGTAATCTGGATTAAAATGATCTGGATTTGGAAATCCCATTCTTTGCTCTCCGGGATCAGGTAATCCGTCTTACTTTTATGGCAGTTTTTCAAAGCAACATTGGATTGCATCACCCTGATCCAGATACACAGTTTTCAAGATTACCAAATCTGGATTACCAGTGCTCTAAATGGAACATTTCACAATGTGGGCTACCAGCTGTAAAGAACAACAGGTAGAAGAGCCAACATGGGGTAGCTTTAAGCGTTTTTTTTTATTTCGAGACAAAACACACAAAAACATAAACATACACTTTCATTTATCATTTGAATGATTGAATGACAGAAAAATGTAATATATTATTTTTGTTTGTTATTGATCATTTTTATTTAATTTTTACTTTACTATACTGAAAGGCTTAATTGGTAGCCTATGTCTACTTTATCTACTTTATCATTGTAATAGTTAAACAAATCAAGTGCAAAATATAAATAAAAGTATATACACTAAATGATACAAATGTATTATTTGACACATTTTGCCCCATGTTGGGGTCAGGATAATCCTGTTTTTTGGATCAAAGTTATCCGAATCCTACTGACAAGTTTTGAACAACACAAACTGAAGGTTTGAACCAGATTGAAACTAGGATTGGATTCTGTGATCCAATCTGATTTCAGAATCCTTCTTTCCCTTTTGAACAACCCATTTTCAAGATTTGATCCAATCCGATAACCAAAATCTGATCAGATTACCTTTGAACAACTGGCCCCTTATGATGCATTTTATATTAAATGTTCACATTAGTTAATACCTTCATAAGGCTAATGGATTTTGTGATCCACATTTTCACTGGTAAAGGCCCTATAACTGTTTTTTTTATTACAAACAATTCAATTCAATTGTTAGTTGTGGTCCAAACAAATTTTTAACTTTCCTAACACATTTCTAACATCCCAGTTCTTCACAGGGACGGGTTTATAAGTATGTTTCACAACTTGTGAGGCCACTTTTCAGGGTCACTGTCATAAAAATGCTAGAAAACTAGCCTGCATGTGTTATTAAATTTATATAAATGCTTTACTCTTCACTAGGAGAAAAAAAATCAGATATAGAGCCTGTAAGTATATTTCCTGGACCGGTGTGCTTTCACAAGAACACGTAAAGATCTTCTGTCCATCTTCTCTTATGAGCAAAGTGGTCCTCCTCTCCTCTTCTCCGCTCTCCAGCTCCTCACAACATCTATCCTCTCCTATACCCTCTTCCATATCAAAAGAAAGCCTTATTAGCGCCCAGGAGCTGCATGAGGTAGCGCACAGCTTATATCGTAAACAATCCAAACATGAAGTTCTCCTCATCCTCCGTCTCTGAACCCCCACCTCTCCTCTTCAGTACCCCCTCACAGTTAAATCCCATTTTTGGAGGCTCCGCAGCTGCCCCGCTTTGCCAGAGCACTTAGCCGTGTCATTCTATCCGTCTCTCCATGGCTCGGAGGAAACAGGCCCGTTTTGTGCTCTCCACTCTCTGATATGACTCCAGAAATGGAAATGAAGCCATGGATCTTCATTAGGGAGAGGCAGGTGTCCGTGGAGACCCAGCCCAGGTGAAGGAGCTGTGATGTGGGGAGGGGGGTGGATTGGTTCGGTAGGATGCACTATATGCACTTCTTCGATATCCCCACCCCAACCCAGCGCTCTTCTCCACCCCAGCACTTAATTGCCCATGTAATGAGCTGCATTGAAAGGGATTACTTGTGTGCAGGCACTTGAGAGGACCGGAGCGCTTTGGGGGCACCTCCTGCAGGCCCTTATATCTCCAGGGAATACATTTGGGATGATGTTTTCTATGAAGGGGGCAAAAAACCTCGGCACTCCTTTGCTGCATCTGGTTCAGCATTAGGCCCTCTAAACTCCACTCTGAGAAGCCCCCCTCCGCCCGCCCACCTCCACTATTCCTGGGCCTTTTGTTTCCTTAATTATTCATTATAGAGCGGTGGCCTTCCCTTTGAAACGCGCAGAGGTGGATGAGGCTTGGCGCTGACCCACACCACTGGAGCGTCCCGCGGTGGAGAGGTGTCTTTGTGATGGGACACCTGTTACTTCTCTTGCCTCCATCAGCGCTGCATCCTGCCTCCGAACACTTAACAGATCACACACAGCTTTGTTTACGCGCCATAATTATATATTCTTATACGGGGAAAGCACTTTCTGTTTACATTATTTCAGAGAAACTTACTTTCCATTAATTTCTCCAAAAGGAAGATACAGCTTTATCAGTATCCTAATCTTAGGTAATTATGGTAATGATATTTTATTGTTGGAGCTAAATAAAATATACACACCTCATTAAATGTGTTGCAGTTTTGTGTTGTTGTCTGTAAAAAAAGGATAACCAGAGCAAGTCACTTGGATTACCAGTTACAATAGAAGTGAATACAAATATAATGGTTCTGTTATATGGCTGTAATACCAGTCCATAGCAAAAGTAAAAGTTGCGTAGGCAGCTGTACAAATGTTATTAATGGTAAAGCCAACAGTACTTAAACTGTGTAAAGTGTGACAGCCTGAGTGAGGTGCCCATGCCGAGCTGCTTCTCTTCTCACGCTGTTTGTGGTAAATCTCAGCCCCCACAGGCCCGCGCAGGGCGGCTGACAAATAGAGGCCTGTTGTCCCCCTTCTCTCCCAGGGTCCGGGTTAATGATCCCAGTTTGGCGGGGTGAGAGTCTGCCAGTAGGCCTTTCTCTGTGCACCAACAGATGTTGCTAGGACTTTAATGCGGTTATCAAATCGGAGTGGCCCAGGAGCCCCGGGAGCCCATTGTGTGCGGGTGCATTCCAGGGCCTCGCCGTGGTGACAGGGCGTCCTGGGGCCAAGCCGGGCTCCTGCTGGGGTGCACACAGAGGGGCTCAGAGCTGCCCCCGGTCCCCAGCACCACCTCCGCTGGCTGGACCCTCATCTCATCCTGTCCCCTCAGTGTCATAAAGTCATCGTCCTGCTCCCCTCCATCCCACACTGGCCTCTCACAAATAGGCCCACTCACATTTTTGGACACGCTCATCACAACTCTAGGAGACACAGACCCACAGCAATGATGTCAAATTCATCTTTGAACATTTTCAATAATATATTCTGTATTTGTTCCAAAATAATAGTTTTGGATGCGTCAATTTGTAAAATAATAAACAATTTAATACTAAAATAACTTTAAATGAAAAATGTCTACTTTCCTTCCTGATATGTACAGTTTCAACCATTTTTTCCTCGTATAATTTACTGGCTAATGTTGTGAAGTGAAATGGCGCACCAAATAAGTCTACAAACCAGTACGAGTCTATGAACATTTTAATTACGGAAAAAAATGCCCAGACAATCCTTTCCAGAGTAATGACACAAACACTGACACTTCTGCGGGTACAAAGGCCACAGTGTAGTTAACAGCTCATTTGAAACAGTACCCAGGTTAAGTGTTGGTAGGTGCGACTTGGTCCACTTGATGAATTGGTGGCGGGTTCTAACGGTGACACCGGAGCCCCCGAGGTTAACCCGAGCTTTCTCCCGCTCCATCTGCATGTACAGTGTCAATGCCAGCAGCTGGGGGATTGTTTGTACACAGATGCACCGCTACTTGACGATCACTTCCTCACAGCTGCACCAAAGCCCTGGAACCGGCTGCTTTTTTCTCCCCGCAGAAATAATTAGCACATCCCGTACATCAATTAACAATATTGTGCCCATTAAAGGGTTAAAGTCGCGTTTGAATCAAAAAGGGAAGTGTGAAGTGAGTGCATGGTGAAGAAAGTGTGCAGAATGTGCCTTTTGGAGTAAAAAATGTCCAAAGCTCACTGTAATTTCGATGAGATATCAACACATTTGCAAAATAGGTGTAATTTGATATGAAAAAAAAAGATCATCAGATTATTTAATGATAATGGATTGCTATGGTTCACATTACATAACAGATGTAATGTGAATAAAATCAAGATTCAGCTCGATGCACACAAATTAAACACATCCAGAGTATCAACATTTGCGAGAAGACTGCTTACATATATTTCAGATCATTTTTGTAGCGGTCTAACCTACAAAGTTAGCAAGTTTTATATTCTATAAGACAGTGGATCCCAACCTTTTTTATCTTGCGTACCCCTTGGGCCTTTTATTTATACCCCAAGTACCCCCTGCCTCGATGCTTTTGATGATTAGTTAGAAAGTGACTGACTAAAACTTCAATTTATCAGTAAAAAACCTACTAAATACTTTTAAACTCTCAATCTTTACAGTTAAATGTTTTCGGTTTACAGTCCCAGTTTTGAGCCCTCTGTCCCATGTCCCGGTGAATTTATCTGAAACCGTTCATTTGTCCCAGTTTTGCACAACTTCTGTCCCAGTTGTCCCTGTTTTTCCACCGGTGCCATGTTCAAAGCAGCATATTGACTTGATACTTTATGACTTTTGGCCAAGACGAAAATGTGAGGAAAAATGCTGAAAGAACGTAAGGAAAATTACAAAACAATATATAAGCAAACACGAGAAAATGGTAGCACTTTAGAATACAGCCCGGTAACTACTAGGTAATTACCCTAGTAATTGCTATCACTAAAA